>JAHRHZ010000024.1:38007959-38086486 GCA_024137785.1 Ginglymostoma cirratum | reverse complement strand
TTCGGGCCTAAACCCTTCATCAGAAATTTCTGATGAAGGGTTTAGGCCCGAAACGTCAAGTTTTCCTGCTCCTATGATGCTGCTTGACCTGCTGTGAGGATCTAGAAGCCAGATTTGATGATGAATTCGATTACTAAATTGATCAATATGACAATAAGCAACATGGCATTAAATAAAAATTAATTGTAATAATCAGTGAGACAAATAAAAGATAAATTCATAGATATGATTTTTAAATAATATGGTTAAATGTATTTTCTAATTTGTAAGAGATTCTCAAGGAAGGAAGCAAAGGTTTCATTGTGATAATTACAATTTGCCTAGGTTTTTCTGAACTAAGAAACAGACTGAAAAATTTACAGCAAAAAAGATGGTAGAGTATGGTCCATGGGGTCATGGGGGAACAGGCTGGTAGTAAATGTTGAACTTGGTTGTGTTTATAAGGACGAAACAAAGTACCACTGTCCTTCTTTAGATAAGATGACAAACTACCTGTCATAAAAGAATTGCAGATATGTGTGACATTCTGTAGGTGAAGGACTGAACTGTTTACCTACGTGAGTGGTATGCCTGGGACCTTGAATGATTAATATGAACTTTGTAAATATTCTTATAAAACAGTTTGTGAAATATACTGTATTTACTGCAGCTTTTATTGGAGGAATTGCTTCAAGCATTTCAAGTTTAGAAACAAAAGCCATACCAAAAGCAAAGGAAAAATATTCTAGTGGCTTTAACTTCAATTGACTGGAGCTCATTTCCATGGACCTCTAAGCATTACAGTAGGTAGGATTGACTAGATTACTAAATGATACAGTTATAGCTAACAAATTCCCATTTTCTCTAGTACTTTTAATGATCAAACAATCAAACATTTTAGCTAATGATAAGTATAGAATGTGATGGAATATTCCCCACTTGAATGGACGGGTGCAACTCCAACAACACTCAAGAAGCTTGACATCTTCCAGGACAAAGCAGCCCACTTGAGTGGCACCACATCCACAAACATCCAATCCCTCCACCTCTGACACTCGGTAGCAGCAGCATGTGCTATCTACAAGATGCACAGCAGAAATTCACCAAAGATCCTCAGACAGCACCTTTCAAACTGATGACCACTTTTATTTAGAAGGACAAGGGCAACAGGTACATGGAAACACCACTAGCTTAAAGTTCCCCTCCAAGACACTCATTAACCTGACTTGGAAATATATTGCTGTTCCTTTACTGTTGCTGGGTCAAAATCCTAGAATTTCCTCTCTAATGGCATTATGGGTCATCCCACTGTAGGAGGATTGCAGCGATTCAAGGCAGCTGCCATCACCTTCTCAAGGACACGTAGGGACTGGTAATAAATGCTAGCCAGCCAGTGATGCGCACATTCCACAAATGAATAAAAAAACTAATTACTTATTAAATGTGTATGTGAAGAAAGTGAAATTCTTCTTTTCATAGAATCCCTACAATGTGGAAGCAGGCTATTTGGTCCATCAAGTCCATACTGACCCTCAGAAGAGCATCCCACCCAGATTCACCCCCCACCCTGTCCTACCCCTGAATTTCCCATGGGTAATTGACATAACCTGTACATCCCTGGACACTATCGCAATTTAGCACGGCCAATCCAACTAATTTGCACATCTTTGAACTGTGGGAGGGAATTGGAGCATCCAGAGGAAACCCATGCAGACATGGAGAGAATGTGCAAAGTCCACACAGACAGTCACCCAAGGTGGAATCAAACCTGGGTATATGATGCTTGAGGCAGCAGTGCTAACCCCTGAGCTACCATGTGACCCTTATTGAGCTCATATCATATTACAATCTATAAAATGATTTTTTTACCATATTCTTTGATGGGATGTGGGTGTCACATATAATGCTCATATTTATTGCTTACTCCTAATTGCCTTGGAACTGAATGACATGCTAGGCCATTTGAAAGGACAGTTAAGAGTCAATCACATTGCTGTGGCTCTGGAGTCAAACATGGGCCAGACCACGTAAAGATGACAGATTTCTGGGGGGAGGAGGTGGCATGAGTGATGCAATGAGTTGGGGGGTGGTGAGTACAACAGAGAATGGGGTAGCAAGCAGGTACTCAGTGACACCACTGATGTCCTGTTCCAGTGTGTTGGCAGGACATATTTGCTTTGTTTGGCCTTTGCGATAAGCATGAATAAAAACTCAATCATTCGAACTGAATTGTGCTATTGAGGTCTTCAGGCCTTTTTCATCATTTGGTTTGATCATGACTGGTCAATGTCACTGCTTACCTGCTTTTATTCTGTATTTCTTGGCTAAAGTTACAACAAAAAGTATTCATTTGAGCCCTGAAAACTTCCATTCACTCAGTGTTTATAATCTTATGGGGAAGAGAGTTCTGTGTTTTCACTTTTTTTAATGGAAACATGTTCTTTCATTTCACTATTAAAATGTTAATGTTGGCAATTATGAGACGGGAAAGCATGGATAGCTAAAGTGAATTAGCAAATTTAGTTCAATAGAAATACAGTGACGGTCATTTAAGGAGATATTTTAGAATAGACTGATTGAACAATATCTAATGAGAAAGAAATGTTCCAAGGGACAGAGCCACTATTTGCAGGTAACTAAAAATAGTTAAAGATACTATCAGACTTCAAGAAAAAAAATAATAATTGTACAAAGATGAGTGGCAGGTCAGAAGATTATAAAAAACACCAACAAGTGATGAAAAGATATTCTGCATCAGTCTTCACTTTGGATCATACAAGTAACATGCCAAAAATAATTATAAATGAGGAAACTGAAGATAGGAAGGAACTCAGGAAAATTACAATCATTAGAGAGGTGGTAATGAATATATTGTTGGAGCTATGGGCTGAAAAATGCCCAGGTCCCGATGAACTTCATACTAGGGTCTTAACTGAAGTAACTGGTGAGATAGTTGATGTTTTGGTTTTAATTTTCCATAATTCCATAGATGTGAGGAGGGTTCTATTAGGTGGAAAGAACAAAAAGCAACCCCTCATTCAAAAAAGGGAAGGTGACAGAAAGTAGGAAATTACAGGCCAATTAGCTTAACATTTTTCATTGCAAATATGTTAGAAGCTGCTAATAAATAAGTTAGAATGGTACACTTTGAAAATTCAAGATAATCGGTCAGAGTCAATATAGTTTTGTGAAAGAGAAATAATGCTTAACTAATTTATTGGAGTTCTTTAAAAAAAACACATGCTGTGGATAAAGAGGAACCAGTGAATTCCAGAAAGCATTTGATCAAATGCCAAATCAAAGGATTTTGCAGAAAGTATGGACTCACAGTGTCAGGGATAATGCATTGGCATGGGTACAAGATTGACTGGCCAACAAGAGACGGAGAGTTAAAATAAATGGGTAATTTTCTATTTGGCAAGATGCAATGAGTTGGTGCTGGAACCTTGACCTTTTACAATTTATATAAGTGACTTGGATGAAGGAATGGAAACGAGTTTGCTGAAGACACGGGGATTGTTTGCAAAATAAGTTGCAAAGAAGTTTTTAGGAGGCTATAAAGTGATAGAGATAGGTTAAGTGAGTCAACAAAGATCTGGAAAATTGAGTACAACGTGAGAAAATATGAAGCAGTCCATTTTTAGCAGGAAGAATGAAAAAGGAAGCACATTATCTAGACAGTGAAAGATTGTGGAGCTCTGAAATGAATAGGAGTCTTGGTGCGCTTATTCATAAATTTCAAAAAGCTAGTGTACAGATACAGCAGCTAACTAGGAAAGCTAATGTAATGCTAACATTTATTGTGAAGTGAATTAAATACAAAGATATAGAGGTCATTCCTTAGTTATACAGGGTACTGGTGACACTACATCTGCATACAGTATTGGTCTCCTTATTTAAAGAAATAAGCAAATACATTGGGTCAGTTCAGAGAAAGTTTACTAATATATGGAATGGGTAGGTTGCCTTTAGAGGAAAGGCATAGGCATGTATTCACGGAACTTTAGAAGAGTAAGCAGTGACTTGATTGAAACATCTTTAAAAGACGGTGGAAGCAGAGTCTTTGAGTAGTTATAAAGCCAAAGTTAATAGGTTCTTCATAAGCAAGGGGTTGAAATGACATCAGGATGTGGTAGAAATAAGGAATAATCAGATCAGTCCTGAACCTCTTGAATAGCAAAGCAGGCTTAAGTTCTGTGTGGCCTAATCATGCTCTAAATTTGTGTACCCATGTGTTACCTTATTTTTGGGGTTTCATTGTAGGCTCAGCATGTTCGGCAGCATTCGTGGGAAGAGGCACAATTAATATTTCAAGCCAGTGACTCTTCATCGGAACTTGATTCAATTTCTAAAGTTAACTTTGTTATTTCATTATCAAAATGTTGCAGCCTGTTCAAAATAGTCATCAACAGTGAGCAGTTATGGGTCAGCACGATGGCTCAGTGGTTAATACTGCTGCCTCACAGTACCAGGGACACCGGTTCGATTCCAGCCTTGGGTGACCGTCTGTGTGGAGTTTGCATGTTATCCTTGAGTTTATGTAAGTTTCCCCTGGGTGCCTTGATTTCCTCCCACAGTTCAGAGATATGCAAGTTAGGTGGATTAGCCAAGGTACATGTGGGGGTATGGTAGTGGGCTGTGTCTTGGTTGTTTGGAGGGTCGGTGCAGATTTGATGGGCTGAATGGCCTCTTTCTGCACTGTAGGGATTCTGAGTACCCAAGAATGCATTTTGAAGTTGAGATGCTCGAGGCTGTGAGAAGATGATCAATGATGGTTCCTGTATCTCCCATCTGGTCTTCCAGTACGTTTAAAACGTTAAATACATCCAAATTCTGTGATGAAGAGTTTCTTGGAGAGAATTGGGAGAAGGGCAGCTTAAGAAGTTCTGCAATTTAGATTGTCAGCATGCACATTTGTTAAGATGTATCAGGACCTGAATTAAATCTTTTTAAGAATATAATTTTTGCTCCTAATATGTTGTGAAAATTGTGTCAATTCCCTGTGGTTGACAGAACAAATGGGAACCATTTCCTGTGATAAAATGTAGGGAAAAAGTAAGTGTTAAAGGAAATACATCTCATTTAGTGGTTTTGCAGTAATAAAGGTTTATATAACTTTTTTTATTTTTGGAAACCTAGCTTCCAGATGCTGCATAGCAAGTGAAATAAAATTGCGAGAAAAGTGATTTGCATCTAATAAATCCTTATTTTCAAAGTGAGTGATTACAACTGCAACGGCATTCTTGTGTGTTAATCCATAGCAAACCAACTTGGAAAGATTGTGTTTCACAATGGAATGCCAAAAGGTGAATTGCTACAATCTACCAGTCAGATACTTGCTCAATAACTTTAACTTCATTTCAGACCAAGATCTTTATTTCTTGTTTGTTTTTTGCATCGCCATCTTCATAAATTGGTCTGAGATTCTTTGGTTCTTTCATGGAAGTTTCAGCCTGCCATGCAGACATGGCCACAGTTTAACAATCATTATTGCAACCATATGTAAAAAGTATGAGCATGACAAAAATATCTCTTATTTACAACCCTGCCTTATAAAATATGCCACAGCATGACCAAAGGCAATTACAGGGTATATTCAAAACTGTACATTTATCTGGGTTTGGAATAATTAATGTTTCTCTATGGCTTTTAGGCATTTAACTTGATGTCTGAGGTTTGAGGAAACCACAGTCACAGTGGTAAAGTATTATGGGTGCAGCTCAAACAGTTTTAAAAATTAATGCTTCTCCATTTCACTCTGGTTAAGGAATCTATACTAGTAAAGCGCAATGAACCATTTTAATAAAAGACTATTACCAGCTTTATTTTTGTCAAAACTTTGTCTTTCCTTAACTCCTCCCCAATATCCATCTGTTCTGTATCCAGAACAGAATGTCCTATTGACAGTGTTAATAAATAAAACTTAGTAGTTTATTAATAGAAAATCATTGATATGTTTACAAGATTTGGGTTGGATGAAATTAGGGGGTCATATCAGAATAAATGGTCTAAACTATTATGTAAATTAATATTGATAAGTTTCTTCCAGCTGCTTGAATGCTTAAAATCCTTTGTTGCTGATAAAAACATATTGAACATGAATTTTAAATGTGATTCTTCTGAGACTGATTGGGGCATTGTTTTTCAGTTGATTCAACACCATACCATTGATGTTTCAAATGGCTGTGTCCTATTCATACTGAAGCACAACTGTTGTTTGATTTTATTTTATCCTCCAATGTTTATCTGTTGATAATTTGCAAAGTCCAAAGCCTTCTCATGATTTCCAGCGTGCCGTAGACCACAGAGGGTGGGGATATTTTGGCATTGACAACCTTCCTTCTGTTGTTGCATGTGAGGTAAGTTAGGCTCTGCCAAGGTGCTATAGGATAATCTAGTGACAATTACAACAGGCGCTTTTTGTTTTGGGTTGGGAACCAACACACTTAAATCGCTTTAACGCTTTTAAACTCTGCACAGTGTCTTTATGTGATCGTTATTTAAAACACATCAGCTTCTCACATCCTATTAATTATTGCTTATAAACTTCAGATGAGATGATTTTTAAGCACTGATTCTATGGTAGTAATTTACTTGGTTCCAAGCTGTTATCATTTGTCTATTGGGAAGACTTTCCGCTTTTAATATATAGATTGGGAAATGTGGGTTGGGAAGGCACGTAAATTCAAGGAACACTTTGATGCACTTAGAATAGAGACTTCATAACGATGTCACAATATCATCAAATATAAGATACATCTTTTTATACATATTCAAGCACATATTTTTCGGAATAAGAGCAGTCGCTAAGCAAAGCTGTTTGAGTCAGACTAAATAACTGCTTCAAATCTGCAGGTGATCTTCAAACATAAAATTCAATAAAAAAAGCTATTATTAAGACATAAATCAGTAAAGAAAGCACTAGCTCTTTGTGTGAAGGCTGTAATTTTATTTTGATAACTCACAAATCCTTTTCAGAAGCAGAAGATAACATTTTTTAAAACATTCTTTTGTAGGATTAGCAAATGGTACAGGGGCATACAGTATAAGATTTAAGGCCGGAGGAGAATGTGATATAAATTTTTTTTGTGCAGCAAGTAGTAATGATCTGGAACTCCATCTATGGCCACGGTGTAAATGGAGATGACGAATGATTTCAAAATGAAATTTAATGGGACTTTGAAAGAGATAAACTTCCAGAGCTACAAGGATAGAATGTGGGAGTGTGACAGACTGACTGAATTGCTCCATGAAGAGCCAGCATACACTCGATACACTAAATGGTGTTTTTCTGTGCTTGAAATGACTGTCTGGGCTGGTTTTCCATAGTTTTCATTGGAGGCAGGTCCAGAAAAATGTCTGCCTGTGCAGGTATCAGTTTCCATTCCCAATGTTTGCCATATTTTCATGAGACTGTAGAGGGGAGAGGATGGAGAAGCCTGGGAGCTACAGACCTGTGAGTCTGACTTAAGTGGTGGGTAAGCTATTGGAGGTGATTCTGAAAGAAAGGATTTGCGTGCGTTTTGAGAGGCAAGGAATGATTAGAGATAGTCAACATGTTTGATCATGACTCACATACTTGATTGGGTTTTTTGAGGAAATAATCAAAAAGATTGATGAGGGTAGAGCGGTAGATGTTGTTTACTTGGACTTTAGTAAAGCCTTTGATAAAGTTCCGCATGGTAGACTAATTAATAAAGTTAGAACACATGGGATTTGGGTTAAGCTTGCCAATTGGATACAAAATTTCCTTAATGGCAGGAAACAGAGAGGAGTGGTTGAGGGTTGTTTTTCAGACTGGAGGCCTGTTACCAGCAGAGTTCCACAGGGATCGGTGATGTGTCCGCTTTTGTTTGTCATTTATATAAATGATTTATATGAGAACATGGAAGGCATAGTTAGTATGTTTGCGGATGTCACCAGGATTGTTGGTATAGTGGTCAGTGAAGAAGGCCATCTAAAATTACAAAGAGATCGTGATCAATTGGGTCAATGGGCTGAGGAATGGCAGATGGAGTTTAATTTGGATAAATGAAAGGTATTGCATTTTGGTAAAACAATGAAGGGCAGGAGTTATATAATTAAAGTTATAGTGTTGTCAAGCAGAGAGATCTAGGATTTCAGGTACATAATTCATTGAAGTTCGTGTCACATGTAGACAGGGTGGTTAAGAAGGTGTTTAGTGCGCTAGTTTTCATTGGTCAGATTTTTGAATATACCAGTTGGGACATCATGTTGAGGTTGTACAGGACATTGCTGAGGCCTCGTCTGGAGTACAATGTCCAGTTCTGGTTGCCCAGTTACAGGAAGGATATTATCAGGATGTTGCTGGCAACAGAGGGTTTGAGTTATAAGGAGAGGCTGGAATGCAGGAGATTGAAGGGTGACCTTATTGAGGTTTATAAAATCACAAGGGGTATAGATAAGGTGAATTGGCAGGTGTCTTTTCCCTAGAGTGGGTTTTTCAAGATTAGAAGGCATATTTTTAATGTGAGAGGAGGAATGTGTGGAATGAACTTCCATGGGCAATGGTGGATGCAATTACAGTTACAACATTTAAAAGACATTTGGATAAGTATATGCATAAGAAATGTTTGAAGGGATATGGTACAAGCGCAGGCAGGTGGGACAAGTTTAGTTTGGGGTTATGGTCAGCACAGACTGGTTGGACCGAAGGGTCTGTTTCTGTGTTTTTGAGTCTATGATTCTATGACAGTGGCTCCTAAGGAGACAGGACACAGTGTATGTGTTTACTGTGAACTTGATTGAAAGGTTTTCAATCTTCATGGCCTGACTTTAGCAACTGTCAGGTTTTACATCAGCTCATGGAAGATTGAAGTTTGGTTTGGAAGTAGGAAGAGTTAAAAGTAAGTAAAATCATATAACTCCTTTACAGTTCATCATTAATTGTGGCATGAATTGTACCCGTGTTCAGTAAGATAAGTTATAACAATGCTCTGAAATAACTACCCCTTCAACAATATTTTTGGCACTTTGTTACTGCAGTAAAAAGAGGCTTTGGGCCCATTTCCATTTGGGCCACTTAGGGTCTGATACCAGATGTCCTGCTTGCTGCCTGTTTTAAGTCAAAGGGTGAATTGCAACAGTGGGATCATATCCCATCTCTTGATTCTTGCTTGTGACACAGAACTATCCAGAATTTATTATGATTTGTCAAATTGCTAAGTTTGACATGGCTGTGTTTTCATAATTGTGCAGAACCCCAGTCACAAATGCAGATTGAGATGGAGATCATGAAGGTTGTACTCCCTGTGACTTGGCATAACAACCTGTTCTTAACATGGTAATATTTCCAAACCAGCAAACGGGAAATTCATTAAAGCACTGGAAACCCAACTCAGCCAATATTAAAGAATAATCATAATTTCTCTTCAACAGGTAGTATGTAGTGGTAGAATACTACTTTGGTATGTTGTAGAATACTTCTAGAAGATTAACCTAACGCTGCAGCATATCACATCAATAATAGAACATAGAACAATACAGCGCAGAACAGGCCCTTCGGCCCTCGATGTTGCGCCAACCTGTGAACTAATCTAAGCCCATCCCCATACACTATCCCATCATCATCCATATGCTTATCCAAGGACTGTTTAAATGCCCCTAATGTGGCTGAGTTAACTACATTGGCAGGCACGGCATTCCACGCCCTTACCACTCTCTGAGTAAAGAACCTGCCTCTGACATCTGTCTTAAATCCATCACCCCTCAATTTGCAGCTGTGCCCCCTCGTACAAGCCGACGTCATCATCCTAGGAAAAAGACTCTTACTGTCCACCCTATCTAATCCTCTGATCATTTTGTATGTCTCTATTAAATCCCCTCTTAGCCTTCTTCTCTCCAATGAGAACAGACCCAAGTCCCTCAGCCTTTCCTCATAAGACCTTCGCTCCAGAGCAGGCAACATCCTGGTAAATCTCCTCTGCACCTTTTCCAATGCTTCCACATCCTTCCTGTAATGGGGCGACCAGAACTGTACACAATATTCCAAGTGAGGCCGCACTAGTGTTTTGTACAGTTGCAGCATGACATCACGGCTCTGGAACTCAATCCCTCTACCAATGAAACCTAACACACCGTATGCCTTCTTAACAGCACTATCAACCTGGGTGGCAACTTTCAGGGATCTATGTACCTGGACACCAAGATCCCTCTGCACATCCACACTACCAAGAATCTTTCCATTGACCCAGTATTCTGCCTTCCTATTATTCTTCCCAAAGTGCATCACCTCACATTTATCTGCATTGAACTCCATTTGCCACCAAATGGAGCCAAGGAGTGGGTGGAGGCAAGGAATTTCTCAGGTTACAGTAGGCAAGTCATATTGCAAACGCGTGGATACAGGCATTTTGCATGAAGTTTGTTGTGAAATTATTGTGAATTTTATGATATGTATTTAACTTTGATTGAAAGGCTGAATCAGGAAGATTTTCATTTAGAATGTCTTATGCGCAGTAGATAGAACAACTTTTATTTTCTTTACTTGATTTATTGTAGTCACATGTATCTAAGTACTGTGAAAAGCTTTGTCTGCGGGCAGTACAGGCAGATCATAGCAAGCAAGGACTTACAGAACATTGGGTGCTTAGACAGAGTGGGGTATACAGGTTACATTGCACAAGAGGTGCACCAAACAAGGTCAACATGAACAAGATTAACATTGTTTGAAGTTAGAGCATCCATTCATCAGTGGAAAAACTGCAGCGAAGAAACTGTTCTTGAATATGTTGGTGCGTGTATTCAAGCTTCTGTATGTTCTACCTGACAGAAGAGGTTGTAAACGAGCATTACCAAGGTGGGAGGGGTCTTTGACCCCTTTCCACAGCAGCGAGAAGTGTAAATGGAGTCCATGGATTGAAGTTGGCTGCCGTGGTGGTCTGGGCATATCGCCTTCTGTAGTTTCTTACTGTTTTGGGCAGAGCAGTTGCCGTACCAGGCTGTTATGCACCTGGATAGTATGATTTCTGCAGTGCATCTCTAAAGTTTGGTGAGGGTCCTTATGGACATGCTAAATTTCCTAAGCCACCTGAGGAAGCCTTCTTGACTGTCGCAGCTATGTGGGAAGTCCAGGACAGGTTATTAATTATTGTCACTCCTAGGAATGCGACAGTTTTAATCCTTTCAAACTCTGCTCCGATCATGTAGATGGGGGATCTGCTCCTCCTTTCTTCCTGAAGTAAATGATCACTTCTGTTTTTTTGTGACATTAAGAGAAGGTTTGTTATCATTACACAATGTCACCAAGCCCTCTATCTCCTTTCTGTGTTCTGGCTCATTGTTGTTTGATATCTGTCAACCCATGGTGGTATGGTCAGCAAACCTGTAGATGGTGTTCATTCTGAATTTGGCTCCACAGTCGTGGGTGTGCGGGGAGTACAATAGGGGGCTGAGAACGCATCCTTGGGAGGCTGGAGTGTTGATGGTTATCATGGAGGAAGTGCAGTTGTTTATCTTCACTGATTGTAGTCTTTGAGCCAGGAAGGTGAGCATCCAGTTGCAGAGGACAGAGCTGAGACCTAGGTCTGAAACTTTTGAGATCAGTATGGAGGGGATTATGGTATTGAAGACGGAGCTGTGGTCTATCAGTAGGAATTTGATGTATGTGTCATTGTTGCCTAGATGTTCCAGGGATGAGTGCAGGGCTAGGGAAATGGTGTCCACTGTACACCTGTTATGTCAATAGGAAAATTACAGGAGATCAAGTCAGGCTGGGAGGCTTGAGTTGGAGTGAGCTATGACCAGCCTTTTGAAGCACTTCATGATTATGGAGGTCAGTGTCACTGTGCGGTAGTTTTAGGCATATTACATGTGTTTTCTTTGGTACTGGGATGATAGTGGTCTTCTTGAAGCAAGTGGGGATTTGGCTTATAGGAGGGAGAGGTTGAAGATGTCAGTGAAAACCTTTGCCACCTGGTCCTCACAGGATCTAAGAACACAACCAGGTATTCCGTTTGGGCCTGTCACTTTCCTTGGGTTGACTCTCAGGAAGACTGATCTGACATTTGCAGTGGTGAAGAGGAACCAAGTGCATCCGGGGCTGTCAGAGCAGGTGGCACTGCGCTGCTGGCATTCTGCCCGAACTGAGCATTGAGCACATCAGGCAGGGATGTGTTTTTGTCTGCTATCTTGCTCTGCTTCATTTTGTATCCCCATTTTGTTGTTTAGACCTTGCCACAGGGGTGCATGTCTGTATAATTGATTTGGGCCTCTAACCTAGTCTGGTACTGCCTGTTGGCATCTAAGATGGCTTTGTGGAGGTCATATCTGGATTTTCTGTACAGGTCTGGGTTGTCCGACTTGAATGTGGCATGCCGGGTCTTCAGTAGGCAGTTAATTTCCTGGTTCGTCCAAGGTTTCCGTTTGGGGAACCAGCTGGATTGATTTCTTTGGCATGCAGTCCTCCACACGTTTGATAATGAAGTCTGTGATAGTGATGATATTCTCGTCTACGTTTTCCACTGAGTGCTTGAACACAGTCCAGTCCACTGATTCTAAACAGTCCCAGAGACGCTCTTCCGCTGCCTCAGACCATCATTGTATTATTTTCTGTGAAGGATCCTCTCGTTTCAGCTTCATAGAACAATACAGTGCAGAACAGGCCCTTCGGCCCTCGATGTTGCTTGTAAGCTGGGAGGAGGAACACAGCGTTGTGAACTGATTTTCTGAAGTGTGGGCGGGGGATGGAGCAGTAGGCCTCTTTCATGGTTGTGTAGCAGTGGTACAGGATGTACGGTCTTCCAGTGGAGCAGGAGACGTGTTGGTGGTATTTTGGCAGCATCCCCTTGAGGTTGGCCTGACATTGAGGTCACCAGCCATGATGAATAAGGCCTCTGGGAATTTAATCTCCAGAGCTTTGGTAGCAGTGCAAATTTTATCCACAGCATTCTTCACATCCTCCTGGGGTGGTATTTAAACTGCTGTCAAGATGGGGGAGGTGAACCCATGCGGCAGATAGTAGGAACAACATTTTACTGTAAGGTATTCCAGGTCCGGGGAGTGGTGGCTTGCCAAGGTCGCCACATCTGAGCACCAAGAGGTGTTAATTAGGAAGCATACTCCTCCAAACTTTGAATTACCCGAGAAAGCCGTGCGGTCTATGTGATGTATGGAGAACCCCTCAGCTTGTAAGGACAGTCAGGTACTTCTTTGATGCATTACATTTGCATCAAACTGGTTGCCGTTTTGTGTAAATATGCCACAGGATCAATCATACTTCAACATTGCAGTTCTAACAAAGGCAAAAAGGATGCTTCACTTTGGAAGGACATATGAGGACCGCTTCAAAGATACTGTGTGGTACTGTGCAGTACAAATGATACTGTACAGTGAGAATACAGGATGTTTCTAAATTCAGTTTCTTTTCCAAAATTACATTGAATATATAGGATTGAAGCAGGCCATTTTGTCCATCTCATTTGTGCAAGCCTTTATGTTCCACTTGAGCCTCTGCCCATCATTCCTCATCTAACACTACCAGCTGGATCTTCTCACTCAGACAAACCTATCCTCTCCATAAACACATCCATACCATTGGCTGCAGCTATTGCCTGGGTAATGAATTCCTCATTCGCAGCACTGAAGGTCATAAAGTCGTAGAGATGTACAGCATGGAAACAGACCGTTTGGTCCAACTCTTCCATGCCAACAGATGTTCTGAATAAATCTAGTCCCATTTGCCAGCATTTGAACCATATCCGGCTAAACTCTCCTATTCATTTACCGATCTGGATGCCTTTTAAATGTTGTAATTATACCAGCCTCCAGCTCTTCTTTGGCAGCTTATTCCATACATGCTCTGCCCTCTGTGTGAAAAAGTTGCCCGTTAGATCCCTTTTAGATCTTTCCCCCCTCACTTTAAACATATACTTTCTAGTCTTGGACTCCCCAACCCTAGGGTAAAAGATCTTAATAAGTTACCCAATTTATACCCCTCATTATTTATAAACCACTATAAGGTCACCCCCTCAGCCTCTGATGCTCCCAGAGAAAATAGTCCCAACCTATACAGCCTCTCCTAATAGCTTAAACCCTCCAACCCAGGCATCATCCTTGTAAATCTTTTCTGAACCCTTTCAAGTTTCACAGCATCTTTTCCATAGCATGGAGAACAGAATTGCATGGCAGTATTCCAAAAGTGGCCTAACCAATGTCCTGTACAGCTGCAACATGACCTCCCAACTCCTATACTCAAGACACTGAGCAATAATGGCAAGCATACCAAACGTCTTCTTCACTATCCTGTCTACCTGGGACTCCACTTTCGAGGAACTATGGCCCTGCTCTCCAAGGTATCTTTCTGCAGTAACGCTCCCCAGGACCTTACTATTAAGTGTATAAATCCTGTATTGATTTTCCTTTCCAAAATGAGGCACCTCACATTTTCTAAATTAACTCCATCTGCCACTCCTTGGCCTATTGGTCCATCTGATCAAGATCATGTTGTACTCTGAGGCAACCTTTGCTGTCCACTACATCTCCAATTTTGGTGTCATCTGCAAACTTACTAACCATACCATCTATGTTCACATTCAGATCATTTATATAAATGACAAAAAGCAGTGGAACCAGCACTGATCCTTGTGGCACACCGCTGGCCACAGGCCTCTAGTCAGAAAAACAACTCTCCACCACCACCACCTTCTGTCTTCTACCTTTGAGCCAGTTCTGTATCCAAATGGCTAGTTCTCCCTGTATTCCATGTGATCTAATCTTGCTAAACAGTTTACCATGAGGAACCTTGTCCAATGCCTCACTGAAGTCCATATAGATCATATCCACCACTCTGCCCTCACCAATCCTCTTTGTTGCTTCTTCAAAAATCTCAATCAAGTTAGTGAGACACAATTTCCCATACACAAAGCCATGTTGACTATCCCTAATCAGTCCTTGCTTTCCAAATACATGTAAATCCTGTCCCTGAGGATCCCCTCCAAGGACTTGCCCATCACCAATATCAGGCTCACTGGTCTATAGTTCCCTGGCTTTTCCTTACCACCTTTCTTAAATAGTGGCACCACATTAGCCAACCTCCGGTCTTCTGGCACCTCACCTTGTGGCTATCGATGATAAAAATATCTCAGCAAGGGGCCCATTTTGGGGTGAATAAATTACTTTTTAAATCCCTTTGGATTTCTTCATGAGTACTTCATGCAGTACTCTCTACTTCAAGAAGGCCTTTGACAAGGTGCCGCACAGGAGGCTGCTGAGTAAGATAAGGGCCCATGGTGTTAGAGGCGAGGTGCTAGCATGGATAGAAGACTGGCTGTCTGGCAGAAAGCTGAGAGTGGGGATAAAAGGGTCTTTCTCAGGATGGCAGCCGGTGACACGTGGTGTCCCACAACGGTCAGTGTTGGGACCACAACTTTGATCTAGATGAAGGAACTGAGGGCATTCTGGCTAAGTTTGCAGACAATACAAAGATAGGTGGAGGGACAGGTAGTATTGAGGAGATGGGAGGCTGCAGAAGGATTTAGACAGGTTAGGGGAGTGGGCAAAGAAGTGGCAGATGGAGTACAACGTGGGAAAGTGTGAGGTCATGCACTTTGGTAAGAAGAATAAAAGCATGGGTTACTTTCTAAATGGGGAGAAAATTCAGAAGTCTGAAGTGCAAAGAAACTTGGGAGTTATAGTCCAGGATTGTCTTAAGGTAAACTTGCAGGTTGAGTCAGTAGTTAGGAAGGCAAATGCAATGTTGACATTTATTTTAAGAGGACTTGAATATAAAAGCAGGGATTTACTACTGGTCAGGCCACATTTGGAGTATTGTGTGCAGACTTGGGCCCCGTATCTCAGGAAGGATGTACTGGCCCTGGAGCACGTTCAGAGGAGGTTCACGAGAATGGTCCCAGAAATGAAAAGCTTTAACATATGAGGAACGTTTGAGGTCTCTGGGACTATACTCATTGGAGGTTAGAAGGATGAGGGGCGATCTAATTGAAACTTACAGAATACTGAATGGCCTGGACACAGTTGATGTTGGGAAGATGTTTTAAAAATTAGAACGGAGATAAGGAGAAACTTCTTGAGCCAGAGAGTGGTGAATCTATGGAATGCACTGCCACAGAAGGCTGTGGAGGCCAGGTCATTGAGTACATTTAGGACTGAGATAGACATGTTCTCGATTATCAAGGGCATCAGGGGTTATGGGGAGAAAGCGGGAGAATGAGGTTGAGGAACTCATCAGCCATAATTGAATGATGGAGCAGACTCAATAGGCCAAAAGGCCTGATTTCTGCTCCTATGTCTTATGGTCTTGTGGAGTATGATGGATTCTGGTCTTGTTCAGTGGAACTCTTTTCAGCCCCTGAGGAATTGGTGAGAAATTTGCGAAATTTGTCTGAGATAGACAATGAGAAGCTCATGCCATCAAGAGCAAGAAAGGCCATTTTCAAAACACATGTTGAATAGTGAAAAGAGATTCTTGCCAGTGAGTGGTGTGAACCTTATTTTTATGCAGAGCATATATTAACATCTCATTGTGACATAATCATGCCTTGTCAATATGCAGTTTCCAATTCTGCCATTACCCAGATAGAAACTTGATAGCAGCAATTCCTGAAATGAAAGTCATGTGATGCCACCTTGTTATTTGCTCCTCCAGCCCTCCAGCAGTCATCACCAGAGCCTGCTCCTTGGGTAATTATTTCACACACTCCCAATTTATCAGGACCTCCAAGGCCACCACTTGCAAAGCAGGGTGCGAGTCTTTCTCTTCACAGCATGTCTGCGGCAATTGACATGAACTATGGAGGGCAGCGAGACTGATTGCAGTCCTGGGCTTTAAAGATGGCACTTAGGCGAGGAATCCTGTTATATCCTGGCAGTGGCCAGTACATCAGCCTACAGTGAGCGGGAGAATATGACTTGATAGAATTTGATAGAATTCTTTGAGGAGGTGACAATGTTGATAAATGAGGGAAGGGCTGTAGATGTCATCAACATGACTTCAGTAAGGCGTTTGATAAGGTTCCCCATGGTAGGCTGATGGAGAAAGTGAAGTCGCATGGGGTCCAGGGTGTACTAGCTGGATGGATAGAGAACTTGCTGGGCAAGAGGAGACAGAGAGGTGTAGTGGAAGGGAATTTCTCAAAATGGAGAACTGTGACCAGCGGTGTTCCACAGGGATCCGTGTTGGGACCACTGTTGTTTGTGATATACGTAAATGATCTGGAGGAAGGTATAGATGGTCTGATTAGCAGGTTTGCAGATGACAGTAAGATTGGTGGAGTAGCAGATAGTGAAGGGGACTGTCGGAGGATGCAGCAGAATATAGATAGATTGGAGAGTTGGGTGGAGAAATGGCAGATGCAGTTCAATCCAGGCAAATGTGAGGTGATGCATTTTGGAAGATCCAATTCAAGAGCGAACTATGTGGTAAATGGAAAAGCCCTGGGGAAAATTGATGCACAGAGAGATCTGGGTGTTCAGGTCCATTGTACCCTGAAGGTGGCAACGCAGGTGGATAGAGTGATCAAGAAGGCATACGGCATGCTTTCATTCATCAGACGGGGTATTGAGTACAAGAGTTGGCAGGTCATGTTACAGCTGTACAGGACTTTAGTTTGACCACATTTGGAATACTGCGTACAGTCTGGTCGCCACATTACCAAAAGGATGTGGATGCTTTGGAGATGATGCAGAGGAGGTTCACCAGGATGTTGCCTGGTATAGAGGGTGCTAGCTATGAAGTGAGGTTGAGTAGATTAGGATTATTTACATTAGAAAGACGGAGATTGTGGGGGGGAGGTGGGAGGTGTGGTGGGGGGGAACCTGATTGAGGTCTACAAAATCATGAGAGGTACAGACAGGGTGGATAGCAAGAAACTTTTTCCCAGAGTGGGGGACTCAATTACTAGGGGTCATGATTTCAAGGTGAGAGGGGAAGAGTTTAAGGGAGATGTGCGTGGACAGTTCTTTATGCAGAGGGTGGTGGGTGCCTGGAATGTGTTGCCAGTGGAGGTGGTAGAGGTGGGCACGATAGCGTCATTTAAGATGTATCTAGACAGATACATGAATGGGCAGGGAGCAGAGGGATACAGATCCTTGGAAAATAGGCGACAGGTTTAGATAGAGGATCTGGATTGGCGCAGGCTTGGAGGGCTGAAGGGCCTGTTCCTGTGCTGTAATTTTCTTTGTTCTTTGTTCTTTACTACAGTGCATCATAAGGATGTGGTGCTGTGGTAATGAGGCAAGTTTGGGAAGGTAGTGTGAAAAAACTAACTCGGGCTCACACAGCAACCTCCCATGAAACTTGGCAAGATTAGCTGATTTCTGTTAAGTTGCAGGCTACTGTGTCTACTGTAGCAAAACCTGGTCCTATTTCTAAACTTTCTTCTGCAATATTGCCAGTTTCTCTCCATTAGTTTTATAATTTGGCAACCAGAGTTACACACACTATTCCCAACTGTCGTCCAATCAAAGCTCATTGCTCTACTTTTTGGTTCTAATATTTTCGAAATAGACACCAACACTATGGTTTGTGATAGTCTTGTTAATGTACATTGCTGCTTTTATTGATTTGTATACTCTACCTCCAGTTTAATTTGCAGTTCTACCCTGTTCATTTTCTTGGAAGTCTGCAACCTCTTCTTTCTCTTACTAAAGTGTGATACCTCACAGTTTGGTTTGTGAAATTCATTTCCCTGTTAGATGCAAACTCTGCACATTAATTAGTGTCCATCCTTTGAGATAGCTTTTTATTATTATAGGTGCTTTAAAGGAAAGGGCTACAGTGCCAAATTTCCTTAGTAAGTATGCTATTGCAATCCTTTAGAATAATTAATGATCTTTAAAGCAGTGTCACAGAATTGTTATGGTGCAGAAGGAGGTCATTCAGCCCATTGTATCTGCCTCATTTCATGTGTTATCGCTCAACTAGTGCAAAGTCAGCAATGCGTAATTTTAATTCTTTAACTTTTTTTATACTTACTCTCAAATTTCCAAAACCAAAGAAAAATATTAGAAGAATTAGATCGACAGGGTAAGTGATCCTTTTGTGAGATGCTTTGTGTCTCAATTCCTTGCGTTAGATACTACATGTTAAATACATTCAATGTATTATACTACTGCCTACTTGCAGCGGTTTAAAATCAAATGCTGTGTGTATTTGGTAATTTTGAGACATTTCCACGTTCAATTTGAACATCTAGAGAATGTGGATTAAAATATTTTTAGAATCTTTCTAGAATATCTTACTCAAACTGTAAACTTCAATTTAGATATTGCTTTGATAGAGCTGAGATTAGTATAGCGTTGGTATTTGAATGATTGAAACATTCTCTTGGTGTTTTGATGCAATCCATTTTTCATCCTGACTGAACATATCTCGTATGCTGTAAAAGCAGTCTACAGTATATTCTTCACCAAGAGAACAAATGACTTGTGAAAGCAAAAAAAGCAAAGAACTGCAGATGCTGGAAGTCAGAAACAAACACATAATTTGATGGAAAATCTCAACAGGTCTGGCAGCATCTGTGGAGGGAAAGCATAATTAACATTTCAAGTCCAGCGACCCTTCTTCAGAAAAGTTCCTCAGAAGAGGCACTGGACCCGAAACATTAATTCTGCTTCCTGTCTACAGATGCTGCCAGATCTGCTGACTTGTACCAGCAATTTGTGTTTTTGTGACTTGAAAAAGCAGTTTAGTTTAGTTATTAGAGGAGAAATTGCCTTAATAAGTTAGGACATGGTGAAGGAATACACCTACAACAGCCCAGCTCACTGTTAAACTTCTTTTATGAAGATAACATTAGACAGTTGGTGACCTTGTTCTCTATAATTTGCAGCTTGGAGCTTTTCTTCTATTTATTTGAAATGTTTGATGATATTCATGGAGACAAATAAAAAATAACATTCCTGTAGTTCTTTCTTCAGTGGTAATTCTTAGGGCTGTGCTGTTTTTCTTTTGAGTTGCTTTCCATTACTTCTCTCCAAATAATAGCATCGTGCCTTATTGTGCACTTGTCTCTTGCCTTTTATTCATTGACCTCCCTCACCCTTTGTGAAAAATCTGATATTTCATTAGTTTTGCTATTACTGAATAAGTTGTTTCCACAAGAGATTTCTATGAGTTATTTTTACAGAGCCTGCTTATTTTTATTGACTCAAATACTATTTCATAGAAATTAATCAGTTAGGAAGCTTCTGTTAACAGGTAGTGTTACTTTGATTGGTTAATTTTTAGTGAATGGGCCATTTGTGCCATTTCTCGTGCTTCACGCCTTATAAACATTTCCCACACCCTATGGCATACATCAAGACTGTTAACTTTACAGGTGTGCATGTGGGTTTCAGATACTGATTAAGTAGATGGCATCTAATAATAATATTTGAAGAGTAGCTAACCAGCTTGAGAGTCTGTATGATAATCTTTTATAACAGGCAGAAGTGTCCAATTATTCTGTTCATCCTCAATACATATTATCTGCACCACAGCAAAAATCCCTCGATCTTATTTTTTTGCTTCCTGTAACAGCTCAGTACTCAATGAGTAGCCGAGCCATACAAACCAGGAGTGTGCTGGGTCAATTTCCAGTCTGTTCCTCGTTATTCGATCTCAGCCAGGGAATGCAGACAATTGACCTTATTGTCTCTGGTTACACGGGCGATATTGGCCGAGGATCCTGTTCCTGATAACTCTCCTATGTTGGATGTGTGTATCCGTAGACTTTAGCTGGTAAAGTGATTAAACTTGGCAGTGATGTCCCTCATAGTGCAATGGTACACTTTTACTGACAAGGCTCACATATGGAAAAAATGGTAGGAACCTAACCTGCTTGGAAGAAGTTAGTTTTATTTCCAATGGTGGTGAAACTCAGAATTTATTATAGCCAAATAATTACTGGTCTAGTTTTCTGACAAATTCTGATTCTGCTGTTAGAAGTTTCAACTCTAAACTAAATCCCCAATTTATGTGCTTATGTTCATAAGGATGCGCTTATTTGTATTATAACATTGAACCCTTTCAAAATGCAGTAAAAAGATTCTTCATCACTAAATTGGGTTAGATTATTCATTGAAAGCTCATCCGCAAATTGATGCAGCTAAATAGTCACAGTAAGATTACGTAAGTCACAATAAATCCCCTGGGATTTCTGGAAAACAGATGTCTGCATGTATGTTTTACTGGGTACCAATGAGGGACTTTATAAATAATTATCGTAAGTCTTAGTTTTAGTAAAGCCTTTGACAATGTTCCACATGGTAGACCAATTAATGAAGATAGATCACATGGGATTGAGAGTGAGCTTGCCAAATGGATACAAAATTGGCTTAATGGCAGGAGACAGAGTGATGATGGAGAGTTGTTTTGTGGACTGGAGACCTGTGACCAGGAGTGTTCCACAGGGATTGGTGTTGGGTCCACTTTTGTTTGTTATTGAAATAAATGGTTTAGATGAGAATATAGAAAGAATGGTTAGTAAGTTTGTGGATGACATGAAGTTTGGTGGTATAGTGGACAATGAAGAAGGTTATCTAAGATTACAAAGAGATTGTTATCAATTTGGTCAATGGGCTGAAGAGTGACAAATGGATAAATGTGGATAAATGTGAGGTATTACATTTTGGTAAAACAAACAAAGACAAGACTTATACAATTAAAAATAGGGCCTTAGGCAGCGTTGTAGTACAGTGAGATCGAGGGGTTCAGGTCCATAATTCTTTGAAGTTAGCATCACATAATATGTAGAAGGCATTTAGCATACTTGCCTTCATTGCTCAGATTTTTGAATATAGATTTGAGATGTTATATTGAGGTTGTACGGGACATTGATGAGGCTTGTTTTGGAATACTGTGTCCAGTTCTGGTCATCCTGTTCTAAGGAGAATATTAATAAGCTGGACAAGGTTCAGAAGAGATTTACCAGGATGTTGCCAGGAATGAAAGGTTTGACTTATAAGGAGAGGCTAGATAGGTTGGGACTTCTTTCACTGGAGTGTAGGAGGTTGAGACATGACCTTATAGAGCTTTATAAAATAATGAGGGGTATAGATAAGATGAATGGCAAGTGTCCTTTCCCTGGGGTGGCGTATTTCAAGACTGGGGACATAGTTCTAAAGTGAGAGGAGAAAGATTTAAAAAAGACATGAGAGGCATTTTTTTTTTAAACACAGAAAGTGGTTTGCGTGTGAATGAACTTCCAGAGGAAACGGTAGATGCCACTACATTTACATTTAAAAAAAACGCTTGTATAAGGACATGAGTAGGAAAGGTTTGGAGGGATATGGGCCAGGTGCAGGCAAGTGGGACTGGTTTAGTTTGGGCTTATGGTCGGTATGAACTGGTTGGACCAAAGGGCTTGTTTCTGTGCTCTATGACTGTACGATTCAATAAGTCATAACTTAAACCACATATTAAGTCAGTTGATCTCAAATTACCTTGCTGACTTTACCGAGTGCTCTTACATAGTAAACAGCTTAAACCTGGTGAATGTGCCCATTATTTAAGTGACTAGTAGTTTCTGAGAAAGGAGGCTTCAACAAATATAACTGCATCTTGTTCAGATATCACAATGTTCTAGCTGTACTCAGCAATTTCTCTGTAGCCTTCAGGCACACAACTTAGTTTATTCTGGAACACCAAAAGTAGAGAATCTGCCTGTGAAAATAATTTGAAGGAGAAAATTTACATAGACTATATATTATAATTTATAACATTATTTTATATATATCCCTCATCACGATTTTGATATGAAGTGCAATGCAAAATAATACACATAGTATGAGAGATATAATATAGATGAAATTGCAGTTTTAGTCAGATTTGTCTGTTATTAAAAGGGTGATATCAGAGATTAGGAGATCTGTATTTATGTACATATGCATGTTTGAATAGCAAGTAGCTAAACATTGCAGCAGAACGAGAGAGAAAGAGATATGGGGTATTCCTTCTGGATTGCTGCAGCAAAGAACTTACATGGTGTGTTGAACGGATTCCTTCTATTTTGTAGACCAAGTTGCTCAAGCTGCTTCTTTAAAATAACAATCAGAGATTGTTTGACTTCAATTTAACCTTGATCCCTGGCCTGGGTTTTAAACCCAGTCATTGATGCCAAGGGCAGATGGAAAGCCTAACATATCATCCACTCCTTTCTGCAGAGATTTAATCTCTGTTGAAAGGTTGAGTACATTGAGGTGCGATTCCTGAACCCTCAGTCAAATAACCAGCAGTTCGTCAGTCTTAGCAATGTTCAAATAACTGGGGTTTGTTCAGATCCTGTTGTACTTCAGTAACATCTTCTTCAACATCAGCCTTGGCTGCAATACTCGCTTTTTTGTCAGAGGACCTGATGTTCAATCCTAGTAAAGATGTTTGAGCATGTTTGTAAAACGGATACTCCAGTAGCGAAAAAGTGCTGCAAATGGGTCTAATTTTTTAAATTCATTTATGGGATGAGGTATCGCTGGCGAGGCCAGAATTTATTGTGAATTCTGAATTCCCTAGAGTTCAGTTCAGAGTTAACCACATTGCTATGGGTCTGGAGTCACATGTAGGCCAGACCAGGTAAGGATGGCAGTTTTCATTCCTAAAGGACATTAATGAACCAAATTAATTTTTCTGACAATTGACAGTGGATTCATAGTCATCATTAGATTCTAAATTCCAGATTTTTATTGAATGAAGTTTTCGCTTGTGGATGAATGAGAAGCATTTCAGCGTATCATTTGGAGAAGAACAAGGATGTACTTCAGGTATCCTGGGCTACATTTATCACTCGATCATCATAATAAAATTGGATTATCTGATCAGGTATGATTCTTTGACCTTGCTGTATTCACGTTGGATGACTTGGCTTCCAAATGTAAACAAGATCTGCACTTAGAAAAAGCTATTTCATTGGCTATGAAATGCTTCGGGGATTCTGAGGTCATGGGAGGCACTATAAGTTATAGAGTCATAGAACTGTACAGCATGGAAACAGATTCTTCGGTCCAACTTGTCCATGCTGATCGGATATCCAAAATTAATCTAGTCCCGTTTGGCCCATATCCCTCTAAACCTTTACTTTTTTGAATATAATCCAGATGCCTTTTAAATGTTGTAACTGTACCAGCCTCCACCACTTCCTGTAGCAGCTCATTCCATACACATTCTTTTCCAGAGTCCTCTAGTGTGACAATGTGTATTAAAGATTCACTGTAATCCTCATTTCTTTGTATGTTTGGAATCATAGAATCCATACAGTGCAGAAAGAGGCCATTCAGCCCATCATCAACCCTGTGAAAAGCATCCCATCCAGAGCACCCCTCAAACCCCGTAACACCGCATGGGGTTTTTAAGCAAGGCTAACCCACCTAATCTGCTCATCTGTGGATACTACAGGGCAATTTGGCTTGGACAATCCACCTAATCTGAACATCTTTAAACTGAGAAGAACCTGAGCACCTGGAGGAAACCCATACAGACATGGGGAGAACATGACACGAACCAGACAGACTGTCACCCAAGGCTGGAGTTGAACCCAAGGCAGCAGTACTATCCACTGTGTCACCATGCTGCCCATTAATGCCTATTAGCCTTTTAAATTAACTGGTCAACAAAGAAATAACATACTTTCCCAAGAATGGATTAAAATCCAGCTTACATTTGAGCAAAGTCTGTATGGAGTCAGGACATTTACATTTTTAGGATGTTGACTAAAAACAGTGGGATACTGAGTAGCAAACTGCACAATCAATCTAGCAAGATCTAGATTTCCACCAATATATCCCCTGCACAAGTAATAGGGATGCCACAGAGTTGGTATAAATATACAACAAAGGTGCACAATTAAACATTGTTCAGGTTCACTCAACCAAGTCAAAATTAGGTCAGGTGAACTTCATAGTTGAACATTATAGCAAAAGTCATATTGACATCATCTTTCAAATCCCTTAAGTTTTTTGGAAAGCGTGGTGCAGTGTTGGAAGCAGTTATTGAAAAACCAGGCATAACCAATACCCCAGAGGTTATGAGGCAAATTATGATATCAAGCAGCATGCAACACTGATTAAACACCAACATTCTCATTTTGGATATCCATGCTTCAGCCTACCTTACTCTCAACTGTGAAAGACATCTTTACCTGTATGAAAAGACCCCACCAGACCTATTTTAACAGATAGTTAATAATACGCAGGTTGAGTTGCTGTATTGTTTCTTATGACAGATGCTGTAATTCTTTGAGCTTTGGGTTATCTCGACAGCTGGGGTTAAGGTTTCAGTAAACGGGGTGGTGTGACTGATGCTAAAGTACTTTTCTGATGACTCAAAGGAATGTGTACAGACCAGTTGCTCCCAGACATTGGTGGGTCAGTAGAGCTTGCTCTTGGCATTATGGATGACTGGTAGAATAGAACAGAGACAAGCAGAACCCTGCTAGACTTGTTCAGACCCCCTCTCTCCATTCTCCTCCTTTACAAGAGGCTACATCTGCAGATGGTCTTTAGCTGCATAGGGATATATATGGGAGAACAGTCAGCTGGGGTATTATAATGGTGTAGAAGCAGCTTTGCACACTGGTTTTCACATCCCTGATGGCAGAAGCCTGAGCTCCCAATGATGACAAAGTTTTAGGTTCCAGGGCAGCACTCAAACAATGGCTAGATATGTTCTTGTACTGCACTGCAAGTGGAATCATCAGCCATTACATTCTACACCACTGTGTGGGCTACAAGGATTCTCAAGGACTTGGTCACCACTTCTATACGATGCAAGTCCAGGTTCTACTTTAGAACCTAGACAAATATTTGTTGTAGCCTTCCCTGTGTTCCCGGACATTGACCAAAAGCTGTCTGACAATATTCACAAATATTCATGGGGAGGCAATAGCCTAGTGGTATTATCCAGTGCTAGGGAGTTAGCAAAGAGGCTATTGCATTTAATTCTGGTTGCCACATTAAGAAGGGATGCGGAGACTTTTAGAGAGGATGCGGAAGAGGTTTACCATGATTCTGCCTGGATTAGAGGGTATGAGCTATAAGGAGAGGCTAGAAAAAACTCGGTTTGTTTTCTCTGGAGTGGCGGAGGCTGAGAGGAAGCTTGATTGAAGTCTATAAAATTATGAGATGCATAGATAGGGTTGACAGTCAGAATCTTTTTTCCCCCCGAGTTGAAATGTCCAATGCCAGGGGACATGCGTTTGAGGTAAGAGTGGGAAAATTCAAAGAAGATGTGAAAGGGCAATTTTTTTTTATAGAATGTGGTAGTAGTCTGGCAGATACAATAGGGATGTTTAAGGGAATTTTATGTAAGCACATGAAGGCTCAAGGAATTGAGGGATATGGACAAAGGGTAGGCAGAAGAGATTAGTTTAATTTGGCATCACGTGCGGCAGAAAATTGTGGGCTGAAGGGCCCATTCCTGTGCTGAACAGTTCTACGTTCTATGTTCCAGTACAGTTACAACAACTGTCATCTACCCAACAATGTGGAAAATTGCCCAGTTACGTCCTTTACATAAAGGACAGGAAAAATCCAATTCAGCCAGTTATGGCCTCAAAGGCATCATCAATAGTGCTAGCAAGAAGCACCTGCTTAGCAATAACCTGGTAAGTGACGCTGAGTTTGTGTTCCACCAGGGTCACGCTACTCTTGACCTCATTACAGCCTCGCTTTAACCATGGACAAAAGAACTGACCTCCAGAATTGAGGCGAGAGTGATAAATGTAGCCTTGATGTCAAAGGTTGAGTGAGTGTGGCATCAAGGAGCCCAAGCAATACTGAAATTAACGGGTATTGGGAGCAAACTCTTTGGTGGTTGTAATCATACTTGGCAGTTAGGAAGAAGGTCGTGATTGTTGGAGACCAGTCATCTCAGCTCCAGGACATCTCGGTGGGAGTTCTTAAGGGTGGTGCCCTATGCCCAACCACCTTCAGCTGCTTCATCAATGACCTTTCGTCCATCATAAGGTCAGAACTGGGATGTTTGCTGATGATTGCACAATGCTCAGCACTATTCATGACTCGTCAGATACTAAAGCAGTCCATGTTCAAATGCAGCAAGATCTGGACAATATCCAGGCTTGGGCTGACAAGTGGTAATCAACATTTGCACCACATAAATGCTAGGCAATGACCATCACCAATTATAGACAATCTAACCACTGCCTCTTGACATTCAATAGTGTTACCAACATCCTAGCATTTATCATTGACCAGAAACTCAACTAGACTCACCACATAAACACAGTGGCTACAAAAGTAGGGCTGAGAATCCTGCAGAGAGTAATCACCTCCTGGCTCCCCAAAGCCTGTCCATCATCTACAAGACACAAGTCAGGTGTGTGGAATAGTCCCCACTTGCCTGAATGAGTGCAGCTCCAACAACACTCAAGAAGCTTGACACCGTCCAGGACAAAGCAGCCTGTTTGATTGGCATGATATCCACAAGTATTTACTCCCATCACCACCAATGCTCAGCCGCAGCAGTGTGTACTAGCTACAAGATGCATGTCAGAAATTCACCAAAGATCCTCAGGCGGCACCTTCCAAACCCAAGACTGCTTCCATCTAGAAGGACAAGGGCAACAGATAAATGGGAACATCACGACCTTCAAATTCCCCTTCCAGCCACTTACCATCTTGATTTGGAAATATATTGCCATTCCTTCACTGTTGTTGGGTCAAAATCCTGGATTTCCCTCCCTAGTGACATTGTGGGTCAACCCACAGCACATGGACCACAGCAGTTCAAAAAGGTAGCTCACCCCACTTACACAAGGGCACCTAGGTGCAGTCAATAAATGCTGGCCAGCCAACGATGCCCACATCCCACAAATGAATGAAGAAAAAGCAAGCATCAAACATTTAGTCGCCCATACTCATCAGAATTGTCCGATAGCCTATCTTATCATGCAGTTTTAGTATGTGAGCGGTAGCTCAGAACTTGAAGATATGCGTATTCATTGTCAGTTTCTTCTTGATGTTCCTCACCAGCCCAGCCAGTTTGCACCTCTTTGGGTATGTGAAAGGAAAGAAGGATGAAGATGCATTGTTGTGGAGGAAGAAGAGCATGTAAGGAGTACGTGGGCACATAGAAAATAAGAGCAGGAGTAGGCATTTGGCTCTTTGAGCTGTTCTACCATTCAGCATGATCATGGCTGATCATCCAACTCAGTACCCTGTTCCCATTTTCTTCCCATACCCTTTAATGCCTATAGCCCTGAGAATTGTACCTAACTTCTTCTTGAAAATATTCAATGCTTTACATGATTACAACCTCAGCATTATTTTCTCTATCAGGTATTAAAAAGATTGCAAGATGTGGGAGAAGTAGAATAAGTGAAGGAAGAATAAAGGAAATCAATATTCTGAAATCAGTTGCTTCTGATCTGCCAGTGCTCACTACCTCAGCAATGACCTACCTCTTTAGCAACATCATCTCCTCCACCTTGGGTTCCAGCTTGCAGGTAGACCTCTCCCTGTCCAACTCCTCTTTGTCCCTGTGGCTGGGCACCACCTTTTCCTGCAAAAGTGAGTGAAGTGTGTGAAAAAATACCATGGAATCTGTACAGTTGATATGACAGGCATTTTTGAAGTGACTGGTTGAAAGTCCAAGCTGAGAGATGTGGTTTTGATGCTTGCAGCAGTGTTATGTGAGCGAGAATGAGGGGAGCCATACAAACGTTCAATAGGTATTCTTGCTAATAAAGATTGTTGATTGGTGATGTGAGCTGTGATTGAAGCTGGTGATGCAGTTGCTGGGGGATGACATTTGAAAACCCATTCGAGGAGTTTGGCCACGTGTGAGATATCGTTAAATTCCCTCCAGCACTATATCCATTGAATTTACACTCCTGACTTCTGATGCTACTCATTGCTAGTGCTTCGTTAGCATTGGTCACAAAGTCAGAAAACATTTCCTTCATTGCACTTCTCTGAACAAAATCTCCAGTGCGGCATCAAGAAACCTTGGTGCATGACTCTATGGTTGGGCAGCTTTCTGTTCTTAATAATCTCAGTACTTTTATGTTCCACAGTGCATCACCCCTTTAACTAGTCAGGCTAGCTGTAGGCACTGTTAGGAAGTAATCACATAGATCCTCAGTTGAAGTGTGCAGCCAGTGAAAGCAGGCTGAGTATGACGTGCAGAAATGCTTATAGTATAACAAGCTGGCAATATGAAGTTAGTATCCTGTCTGCATTTGACTGAAATGGTACAAGGTAATCATATTTTGTAATCCTGTGTCTGTCTTCAAAGACAAATTAATTTAACCCTCTGGCAATATGCATTTAATTTCCAGCCCACTATATGTGAACCTCTGCCATACAGAATCCACAATTACCCAATACCCTTAATGAGCATCCCCACCTGTGAATAATATATGCTGAAATAACAGATTAACACTTAATCAACCAAAATGAACTAATTGCAGGAATGATCAGAAAGTATGTTTAGTATTTAAAGTCTGCCATTCATTTGAGCTGCCTTATTGAGTACAGCTGATTACTTCCTTATACATTAGAGAAGGATTGCTGCACCTGAACCAGATCTGTGAGATTTAAATATTCAACCAGAATCTGAACCTTCTGAGGTAAATCGGACACATCTTTCATTGTGAACAGAGCTTGCTGGAAAGTAATTTAGTTGTGTATGGTATAACTTCTGGATAGGGGATTCATGTGACACATTGGTGATGTCCCTACCTGTGGGCCAGGAGGCTTTGATTCAAATCCCACTTGCTTGAGAGGTGTGTCATTACACTTGTCTGAACAGGTTGTTTCAATTAAAATCTAAAGCTTCTGGACAAATACAGGTGATTTTTGGCAGTTTGTTTTAGAAGCAGCTTTCAGGTGTATTCAGGTCTTTATCTGCAATTTGACAAAATGCACACTCATAGTTGATTTATCAACCTGCTTAAAGTTTTGATTTGGCTTCTTAAATGACTTCTAATGGCTTATTCAAATTGCTGGAAATCAGAAAATGCTGGAAAAGCTCAGCAGGGCTGGCAACTTCTGTGGAGAGAAAGCAGAGTTAACATTTTGTGCCTGGTGCCCCTCCTTCAGAACTCTTAACGCAGCTTTCTTTCCGTTGATGCTGCCAGACCTGTTGAACTTGTCCAGCAATTTCTGATTCTGTTATATTCAAATTTCCTTTGGGTTCTGTATATTCATTTTGTCAAATCCTAGATCACCTGAGGTCACTTGGATAATTTGGTCACAAATCCAATATCACATTATTGAATAAACCAATGAATGAGCATTTTCGATCAGATCATCAGAATGACACAGAGACAGGACAATGTTATAATCACATTCAAAATTCAAGTTTTTTTTTAAATAAAGAAGAAATCTGAAAACCCATTTATTTACTGAAAGAATGAGGCCACCAGGTTAAACATTATTAAACGGAATTAATGGATTGAGTTTGATTATAAACTATAAATTACACATTAAATGGTAGATGTGAATAAGATAGATTTTCTGAATTGGCTCAGCATACACCATACAAGTCAATGATCTGTTAAAAAGTCCTTTAAAACTCTGTCTTCCTCAAAAAGAATTGAGTTCTCTTCTTTTTGGATGCAGCCTAATGCCCAGCTGCTAGCACACAGCCAGCCTGAGCCTCAGCGGCATGGTCTTCACCAAAAATGACACATGTCTACAGTGACTCCACACTCTACTTATGCTGGTCCAGATGGCGTAGATCCAACAATGTTATTTTCAAGTAACAGAAAAAGCTCCAGCATTATATATTTGCCACCTATCAAGTTCTGTCTTCTTCAGCCTGAACCATTGGGAATCTCATCTGGGCTCTCGTGGTTATGTGTGCTTTTAGATAGTTTCAGTTCCCCAGCGGTCTAAACTTCCAATCTAAGCTTCAGTCTAACACTGGAGGAGTTAGCTTTCTTCTTGAGTTTCCCTTTTTAATTGGGGTCTGTCTGAAACTATACAAGTTTTGAAATAGGGATTCCATCACACCGTAAGCATGTTATAGTGTTGTCAAACTGCCAACATATCATTTGGATATAACTGATATGCACTGAAAGACTGTGAGACATGAGGAAGTGCTGGGAAAATCCTAACCAGTATTTTATTGCAACCCGTATACATAATTAATAATATGGTAACACATTACATGCCAAAAGTGGCCTGTATGAATCTGCTCCAGTTGATGGCAAACTGTACTTTGTGGGTAGTGTGGATACCTCCTGTTTTCAATCAACTGTACATCTGGGGTTAGTGCCAAAATTGGAAGAGTTGTCTCACAGACTAGCTAAGCAACAGCCTGATAGAGTCTTACTCACAGAATCATCTCTTACAAACAACGTCCCAGGCGCCACCACTGGGTCCAGGGCTGGCGGTAGGTCAGGCTTAGCAGAGGAGGCAGCACAGTGGTATATAGTTGGGAGGGAGTTGCCCTGGGAATCCACAACATTGACTCCAGACCCCATGAAATTTCATGGCATAAGGTGATACAGAATGTTAGTCTTTATTGTAAGAATGATGGAATATCAAACTAGGGAAGTCTCACATCAACTGTTCGTGACTTTGGTGAGAGTGTGCCTGAAGTAATGTGTGGAAGTTCGGTAGGATGTTGCTTGGAATTGAGCACTTTAGCTATGAGGAGAGGCTGGATAAGCTGGGTTGTTTACTTTGGAGCAGAGAAGATTAAGGGGTGGGTAAACCTGATAGAGGTGTATAAGATTATGAGGGGCATGGACTGGGTGAATAGAAAGCAGCACTTTCCTCAGTTGAAGGGTCAATAACAGGGTGAGGGAGGTTGGGGGGCACACTTTTAAAGTGAAAGGCAGGAGTCTTAGAGGCGATTTGATGATAAGCTTTTTCACCCAGAGAGTGAAGGTGGTCTGGGATGTACTGTCTGGGAGGATAGTTAAGAAGGGTAACTTTACAACCTTTAAAAGTACTTGGATGAGCACAAGAAATGTCATAACATTCACACTGTGGGTTTAGGGCTGAAAGGTGAGACCAGTATATCTGGTGTAGTTTTGGCAGCATAGCCTTGATAGGCCAAAGGGCCTATTCTGAAATGTATGATTCTATGACAACTGGAGACAGTAGAAGCTACCCATAGCGGGAAAGTCATGCATATGTATCTTAAGTGCAATGGAAGGCAGTATTGTTTGCTAGTATTAGAATGGCCTCCAACAAGGGTGAAAGAATCCAAAATGACAATGTTCTTGATGTCTGGTGTGTCACAAATCATTTCAGTTGCTGTGGAAACATGCAGTTTTACATTGTAGATGGTGATTGTAGAGGCTACAAGTTTCATTCCATCCAGTGGCTAACCAGGAATCTCTCTCACTCTTAATCACTTCCATTAGTGTGTGTAAGAAGGGTGTTTGGCTATGTTGTTAATAAGTTGGAAATGGAGTGAGACTCGAACCCAGAGCTTTTGATTTAGAGGCAGGGGCACTATCCATTATACCGCAAGACCGCTTAGGATGCTCTTAACTAATCATTACTCTCATGTCCCACTTCAGCTTGATCGCACTTTTTTTCTTTAGGAGCTGAAATGGTGTAAGTGTGCATTTCTTCATTCCCTGTTCCCTCCCTTCCTGCATGCCACAGCCCTGCCTGTGTGCTATTCTCCTTTCCAAAACCACAGGTGTGCAACATGGCCAGGCAGCGATGAAACGGTAGGAGGACAGTGATGGTGAGCACGCAAAGTCATTGATTTACAGCAGCAACCATGGTGATGAAGCCTCCGTATGGGGCAACACAAGCATGGTCTGCAGTCAGGGTAAGGGATAAGGAGGTTGCAGGTTCCATTTCCCCAGAGAGTGATATCATATGAGTTCTGCTTCAAAGAACTCAGATAGGTATTTAGATATAGCAAAAGTATGCTAATGGAAAAGTGCAACTTAATGCTTGATACACTGGGAACCTGCCAGAAAGCCTGCAGTCAATGTTAAGGAGCATGGAGCTGCCCAGCATCAACCTGTCACAGGGCTTGCCATAAGGAGGACTAGCTTTCCAAGAAGGCAATGCCCCACGATGTTCTTGAGACCAGTTAGTGATGGGCAATAGATTTTTTTTCATAGTTTCGTAGAATCCCTCCAGTGTGGAAACAGGCCCTTCGGCCCAACAAATCCACACTGACTCTCAGAGCATCCCACCCAGTCCCAGCCCCCTATAATGCACCTAATCTACACATCCCTCAACACTATGGGCAATTTTTCATGGCCAATTCTCCTAGCCTGCACATTTTTGGACTGTGGGAGGAAACTGGAGCACCCCACGCAGACACAGGGAGAATGTGCAAACTCGACAAAGACAATCGCCCAAGTGGAATCGAACCTAGGTCCCTCTCCCCAAGTTTTGGTATGGTGCTCACCCCAGGCAGGAATTGAACGTACAATCTCCTGATCTGTAGTCAGGCGCGTTATCTATTGCGCCACTGCCCCCCCCCCACCCCCGTCTCAGATAAAGATACCGTATCCCATAAAAGAAACAAGTGAGCACACTACCACAGAAGATACTTGCATCCCAGTTGCACCCATAGAATCTTCAATGGGTGCCATCAAGCCCATTCCACACCAAAACGATTCATTTTTCTACTGAGATACAAACGAATGTAGATTGAATGTATTTTCGTCAGGATGTTGTAATCAATATTAAATCCTGTTATTATTTGGCAGAAATATTTCATGTAATATGAATTATTTCACTAAATGGTTGGGGAAACATGCTCAAATCAGTGAATGTATAATAAAAAAAACTGATTTTAGAGTTTCTGAGAATATGCTTTCTCTGTTTCCAATCACCAATGATGATTAAAACTATTTGAGAAATGTGGCTTTCTCACTTCCTAAAGTTTGCGAACTCAGTGCAGCCTCACATAAACAAATTGAAGTTAGTGACTTCAGCAGTCTAAATCTGTCTTTTTGTTCCCTGCTTTTGGAGGGCTAAACAGTTTTTCAATTGTGTCTCCTTTGTGTAACTGCTTCAGTTTCAGATTGTGCACCGTATAAACATTTAGCCTTGACAATATTCTAATGATTTATGTGGCACCATATTGTTACAAGATGGTTGAAACCAGAGAAATGGGCCATTAAGCATTTGTTGATTGAAAATGATCCATATCTTAGGAACTGATTTAGCTTCTCCGAAGGATGGATGTTGGAACAAAATTCTCCCTTGGCTCCAGCTTTTGTCCAATAAACACCCCGCCATCCAGAAAAAAATCATAGACATCTGGTTGAGATTAGGTTCATGAGATTTTATGTAAAGAAAAGAAATATGAACTGGAATTTAATTATCATTTTGAAATCAATGTGGGATGAAAAGGTAAGAGAAAGCAAGATGTAGCCTGTGATTTCTCATCAAAAATGTTTTAGCCTCTTTTGATTGAATGCGGGCAAAACATATATTGATTTTCTCATCTAACTTGTATTGAGTCACATTTCACTTTCATTTGGAGTACTTAATAAAATTGAAAGTATAGTTCACCCTTCTTTCCTCAACCTCATTTGCCACTTTCACATGGCAGTCCTTCTGACAGGATTACCAAATAGGACTGCTCCCTTGTACCAATCAGTTTCACTTTTGACTTAGATGGAAGAAACTTCAAAATATTTTCTGTTTCGTTTTACTCCTTCCCCCTCTTTGTAGCATAACTTGAGCATTTTTCAGTTGTTTATAGTGTATTTCACTTTATGTTTTGGAAGGCAATCTAATCGCTGGGTTGTGCAGTACTAATTCTGTTAGGCAGATTGTAAGCAGACTATGAATACAAGCAGCCAAATGGCTTGGTAGGAAAACTAGACTATCTACTGTTTTGCAATGGGACTTTGACTCTGTGCTGCATATAGTTCTGATTTAGTGCATGTTTTTAGAGCACTGAATTCCAATGATCTTGGGATTATTGAGTATTTCTGCACTTTGAATCCTTTGTGAAGATGGAACATCTGGAATAAGGTGAAACAAGATGCCAATGACAAGCAGGATTTAGTTCTCTGAGCACGAAGTGTGGCTGCAGGTGACTTTAGAGGGGACTGACTCCCTGCTCCATCAATGGGAAAGCTTGCTTGATCAGACTTCAAGTGCTCACTGGGGAGCGGCATGTCCAATCAGGAGCTGACGTCCCCCCCACAGCCCACCTTAAGTTGCTGACTAGTCAAAGGTTGGTAGCTTCAGAAAGCTGGAGAATTAGGGTCTGGAGCCATGACCGTTTAAAATAACTAGAAGGTAAGTCCCTTCTTTCAAGAGAAGAGGGGAGGGGAGGGGTTGGGTCATGGGGCTTGGAGGCAAATATAATACAAATGACCACACACTTGATATCACATTCCCACTCCCATACTGGTGTAATTGGAGCACCCCTGCACCAGCTTCCCCGCCAACCCCTGTTTCAATTCATAACTTAAGGGCTTTAATTGATAATAATTTGAGAAAGTTGCCCATAGACCTTCTCACTCAGAACTGAGATTGTGAGTTGGTGTGAGTATCTGCCCAAGTGTTGGCCATGCTCACCACCTCCAGGAAAGGAAAATTGCACGGAACATGGAGACCAGATGAAACTGTAATTAAAGGAGATGGTAAATAAAACAAAAGAACTGCGGATGCTGGAAATCAGAAGCAAAAACAGAAATTGCTGGAAAAAGTCAAGAGGTCTGGCAGCATCTGTGAAGAGAAGTCAGAGTTAATGTTTTGAGTCAAGCGACCCTTCTTCAGAACAGATGGTACCAAGGAGATTCCGAAAGTTGTTTTATATGCAGAAGGTAGAGTGGGGGTAAAGAGTAAATGATAGGTGGAGATAATGCCCAAAGAGCGAGAAGGACAGTTGGACAAACAATATGTTGGATAACAGTCAGCCACGGAGAATGAATAGCTGCTGAAGGGGACTATTCGTGGCTAACAATGAATTGTGTGTAATAGCCGACCTTGTGATAAAAAGGCCTAGTGTGTGGGGCGTTGGGTAAGGATTTGGAGGAAGATGCCATAAGCTCTAAATTTATTGAATTTAATATTGAGTCTAGAAGATTGTAGATTTCCTAAGCCAAAAATGAAGAATGAAATGGAAAAACAGCACTTTGTTTTCTGCTTGGGAACCCTACAGCCTACCACACCCAACATTGAGATCAACAATTTTCAAGCTTGAGGCATCTTCTCCAATTGTCCTTCTCTCTCTTTGAACTCTATCTCCACCTACCATTTAATCCGTACTGCCTCCCTGAACCCTGTCTTCTGCATAAAAACCAACTTTCTCCTACCTACCATCAATTCTGAAGAAGGGTCACTGGACCTAAAACATTGATTCTGATTTCTCCCCTCAGATGCTGCTAGACCTGCTAACTTTTTCCAACAATTTCTGTTTTTGTTTAGAATATATGGTCTCTTCTTTTTTCCTCAACTCTGCTGTTATTCCTCAATACAACGATGATATATTATCATCATTTTATCTGTTTATAATAATGGTTGTAAAGTAATAATTTGAAATGAATTACAATATTTTATGACAGGTTTGCTATATTGACTTGGCATCAATGCTGACAAGAACCACTTACTTTAATTTTACATTATCCATGGCAGAATTACAGTGTTAATGTCACTAGGAATTAGCAAAAAAAAATTTAAAAAGCACATGCTTCAACTGCAGTGGCACTCCTAATACCATGCCAAAAGCATATTTTTTGCATGTTCTTATTAACTCCCCAGCTATTCAGTACCCTGACAAATATACCGGGCTGATTAACACATCTTTCTAGATAACCCGGAGATTATGTAACAACACTGATTTGATTGGGAGATTCATTTTCTAATTCTTTAGCCACTGTTTTTCCTTTTGACAGTCAAGATATTTTGAATGTTCTATTCTATAATATGTATTGACCCACATGGTGCAACACACCAAACTGAAAACTGATATTTCACCCTGTTGATATGCTATTTCATTAAAAATCAGTTCCCTCCTTCCTCCTCGACACCTGTGCACTGATTGTCAATGGGGAGAATTAGTTTTAATTTCTACTTGACGTACATCATTGACTGGCCTTCTAAAAGCACCTATGACAATTTCTGAGCTTTTGTTATTTTTTCAAGGGTCTATTTGCCTGTAATCCAATTCAAGCAACCACATATTGTCTTTAGACCACACACTTTGAAATGGAATTTTTGGTGGGAATATGGTCTGAGATTAATAAAGGAAATATAATATTTCTTTCAATAAACCAACATTTTCAAAACATTGTTCCCTCTAATTCTTTAAACTACCTTCTGAACCCAGAAAAGTAACTCAACATCTGAATATGAAAATGCAGTGTTTGCTAACTGATTTCACTTTTTTATTCCAACTGCATCAAAGTTCTCGTGGCTGACCACTCGGCATCAGTCCAGTTCATCTGCTTTAATTTTGGTATCTTTTACTTCTGTCTGTATCTTTGCTGCTGAAACCCCATTTACCCACTTCAGTTACTTCAGTGATGACTATTCTGATCCGCACGTTCTGATCTCCTGTCTTCCACCCTCCACAATCCTTAACTCACAAACTCCACCTCTTGTGCCTTGCATCCTAACTCAAGCCAATGAGTGGCAATTTGATACCAACTTAAAATAAGGCCATGTATGTGCAGATGGCTGAATTGGATTTAAAAATAAAACCTACTCGGCAAATCAAAATGGTACAGAATTTGGATTGGTGCCCATGGAGAGTTCCCTTCAAAAGTAGTGTGATGCTAGCATAGTATAGATTACAACAGCAGCCACACTCAATTAATCTAGTATTTAAATCATGCAACAACACAAAATCCAAATGCGCGCAACTGCATTTTATCCCTTTTATTATTAGGTCTCGAAAGAGCTTTGTCTCTTGCATTACTGCAGCAAAATATTCATATTCATGAGGATGCGAGACTTTATGAACTGCAGTATCATATTTCAAAATTCATTGCCAACTTAAACATGGGCATCTTATTTCTTTTCGAAAAGAAATAAGTTATGTCTTTCCCAAATAACTGTATTGAAAGAGCTGCTATTGGACGGTGTTTTGTTCCAAGCTTTATTTTGGGCTCAGGGTCAAATTTGTGCTTGACCATGGCCATGGTCAATGGTCAGTAGCTGAGCTTCAGCAGAATTGGCTGGCCTGCATGCCAAGCCACCTGGTGGAAACAGAAGCTGGAATTTTACTAAAACTCAGGTTGGTCCACTGCTGGGACTGCAGACGAGACCATGTTGTGGATATCAGGGCTCTTGCCGCAACCAGAAAAACCATCAAACAGAGGGCAGACAGTTAGCAGTTTGACATCCTCGTCTGCATCACTGATTGAGCTTGCCACTGCTAAATTCCAAAAAGAATTCAATGGCAGCTCCACACTGAGGTATCCGATGAGACTAGGTCACTCCTTTCAACGTTCCAGCCTGGCAGCTAGAGGGCTGAACCTACCCCAGCAGTGGTGGCATAGCCACAAGGGCAGCCATCCCATTGTGGACCATGGAGCAGCCATTAAAGAGACCATGCCCCAACCAAAACTACTGGGTAGTTGATGTGTACTACTGACTGACTGTGACTCCTCAATTAACAGATTAACATCAAGCTGTTGAGTGGAGTGGCCAGATGGTTGGGCAGTTGGTTAGCTGCCCATGTCCGGTGAAGAATATCCTGTGGCAGAGAGAAAATATCAGGCAGCACTCATGACACTGCCTTATTTCTATTTAACCTCTGTCCCCCCAGCCCATCTCCAGGTGGCTGGTAAAATCCAGGTCAGGATCTTTTGATAGTAAGTGAAAGCCTGCATTCACAGACCAGTATCACATCTCAGTGCGTCCACAGACCATAAGACATAGGAGCAGAAGTAGACTATTCAACCCATCAAGTCTGCTGTACCATTCAGTGATAATGCAATGGCTAATCTGATAATCTCCAACTCCACTTCCATGCCTGGCTCCATAACCCTTCCAGGATCAGTGGTAAGAACCTCCTTCGATTCTAGTTCATAGAAAATGTAGAAGACAGTAGCAGGAATAGGACATTTCACCCTTTGAGCCTGCACCAGTTGCAAGAATACAAAAGAAAGATTTTAATGTTTGATGAAATAATTGCACAGAAACTGGTATCCCGTCGCCAAGTCACCCTTTATTTACATGTGCACAGTTGGCTGTGGCCAACCACCTTGGAGTCAGTCCCTCCAAATCCCTTATTTATATTTCCTCTTCTTTCTCCTGCTCCAAAACTGTTTCTAAACCCTTGGTAACTTTATTTGTCTCTTGTTACTTGAAATAACTGTTCAGAGGCCAGTATCCCATCACCAAGCCACCCTTGGGCACAGTACACAGCACAGTACACGGGCTGTGGCCAGCCAGCTTGGAGTCAGTCCCTGAATTGAAGAGATTTCCAATCCCCTGTTACATTGGTCAGCTAGTGCCTCCAGATTGGCCCAATCATTACATTTGAAAAGCAGATATTTCTTCAGAAAAATTAAAGAAATTCAGCATTTTTAATGAGTGACTTCCTTGAAGCTAGCGACTTTTATGCCACCAGGGAATTCAAAAATCTACACATAGAGTCAGAAAGTAATACAGCATGGAGACAGGCCTGTCAGCCCAAACCTGGTCCACGCTGACCATGGTGCGCACTCAGCTAGTTCGAATTGCTAGCATTTGGTCCATATCCCTCTAAATCCTTCTCGTTGACTCAACCAGTTTCTTCAGCAGCCCATTCCATACACAAACCACTCTCTGCGGGAAGAAGTTGCCCCTCAGGTCCTTCTTAAACCTATTCCCTCTCATCTTAAACATGTACCCTCCAATTTTCAATTCCCCATCCCTGGCAAAAAGGCAATATGCATTCTTCCTATCTATGCCCCACATGATTTTATACACCTCAACAAGAACACAGAACAGAGAACAATACAGGTCCTTTGGCCCACAATGTTGTGCCGACCTATTATCTGACCAAGAGCAATCTACCCTGCATACCCTACATTTTACTATCCTCCATGTGTCTATCCAAGAGTTGCTTAAAAGACTCTAGAGAATTTGACTCCACTACCACTGCCGGCAGCGCATTGAACACACCCACCACCCTCTTTGTAAAGAACCTACCTCTGACATCTCCCCTATATTTTCCTCCAGTCACCTTAAAATTATGCCCCCTTGTAATAGTCATTTCTATCCGGGGAGAAAGTCTCTGACTATCCATTCTATCTATGCCTCATCATCTTGTACACCTCTATCAAGTCACCTCTCATCCATCTGCGCTCCAATGAAAAAAGCCCTAGCTTCCTCAACCTTTCCTCATAAGACCTGCTCTCCAGTCCAGGCAGCATCCTGGGCCCTCTCTAAAGCACCCTCTCTAAAGCTTCCACATCTTTCCAATAATGAGGTGACCAGAACTGAACACAGTATTCCAAGTGTCGTCTAACCAGAGTTCAAAAGAGCTGCAGCATAACCTCACGGCTCTTAAACCCAATTCCCCTGCCAATGAAAGCCAACACAACATACGCCTTCTTTACAACCCTATCAACTTGGGTAACAACTTTGTGGGGTCTGTCAACATGGACCCCAAGCTCCCTCTGTTGCTCCACACTGCCAAGAAGCCTGCCATTAACCCTGTATTCTGCATTCAAATTTGACCTTCCAAAATGAATCACTTCACACTTTTCTGGGTTGAATTCCATCTGCCACTTCTTTGCCGAGCTCTGCATCCTGTCAATATCCCGTTGCAATCTACAACAGCCCTCCACACTGTCCATAACTCCTCCAACCTTTGTGTCATCGGCAAACTTACTAACTCACCCTTCCACTTCCTCATCCAAGTCATTTATAAAGATCATAAAGAGCAGAAGTCCCAGAACAGATCCCTGCGGAACACCATTGATCACTGAGCTCCAGGCTGAATACTTTCAATCTACTATCACCTCTTTCTTCTATTGCACAGCCAGTTTTGTATCCAGACAGCCAAATTTCCCTGAATCCTATGCCTCCTTACTTTCTGAATGAGCCTGCCATGTGGAACATCATCAAATGCCTTGCTAAAATCCATATGCACCACATCCACTGCTCTGCCTTCATCAATGTGTTTTGTTCCCCTCACAAAGCCATGCTGACTATTTCTAATCAAACTGTGCTTTTCCAACTAATCATAAATACTATCTCTTAGAAACCTCTCCAATAATTTGCCCACCACAGAAGTAAGAATGTCCGGTCTGTAATTCCCAGAATTATCCCTATTTCCTGTCTTGAACAAGGGAGTGACATTTGCCATCCTCTAGTCATCTGATACTACTCCAGTGGACAGTGAGGATGCAAAGATCATTGCCAAAAGGGCAGCAATCTTCTGCCACACTTCCCCTAGTAACCTTGGGTATATCCCGTCTGGCCCAGGGGACTTATCTATCCTCATGTTTTTCAATATTTCTAGCACATCCTCTTTCTGAACATCAACCTGTTCGAGCATATCTGCCTGTTTCATGCAGTCCTCACAAACGTCAAGGCCCCTCTCACTGTTGAATACTGAAGCAAAGTATTCATTAAGGACCTCTCCTACCTCCTCTGACTCAGCACACAAGCTCCCTCCACTGTCCCTGATTGGCCCTACCCTCACTCTGGCCATCCTCTTGTTTCTCACATAAGCATGGAACGCCTTGGGGTTTTCCTTGATCTTACCCATCAAGGTTTTCTCATACCCGCTTCTAGCTCTCCTAAGTCCATTCTTCAGTTTCTTCAGCTAACTTGTGGACCTCTAGAGCCCTTTCCGATCCTTGTTTCCTCAACCTTAAGTAAGCTTCCGTCTTCCTCTTGACTAGGTGTTCAACATGTCTTGTCATCCAAGGTTCCTTCACCTTACCATCCTTTCCTTGCCTCAGTGGGACAAACCTCTCCAGTACTTGCAGCAACTGCTCCCTAAATAACCTCCACATTTCTATCATGCATTTCCCTGACAACATCTGATCCCAATTTTATGCTCCGCAGCCCTTGCCTAATAGCATTGCAATTCCCTCTCCCCCAATTAAATACTTTCCCATACCATCGGCTCCTATGCCTCTCCATGACTATAGTAAAGGTCAGAGAGTTGTGATCACTATCACCGAAATGCCCTCCCATTAAGAGTTCTGACACCTGGCCCGGTTCGTTGCCAAGCATCAAATCTAATATGGCCTCCCCTGTAGTCAGCCTACCTACATTTGAGTCAGAAATCCTTCCTGGACACACCTGACAAAATCTGCTCCATCCAAACTAGTTGCAATTAGGAGGTTCCAGTCTATATTAGGGAAGTTGAAGTCACCCATGACAACAACCCTATTACGTCTGCACCTTTCCAAAGTCTATCTCCCAATCTGTTCCTCAGTATCTGTTGCTATTGGGAGGTCTATAGAAAACTCCTAATAAAGTGACTGCTGCTTTATTGTTTCTGACTTCCACACCCATGAAGATTCAGTGGACAAACCCTTCTCCATGACCTCCCCTTCTGCAGCTGTGATACCATCCCTGATTGGCAATGCCAGTCTCCCACCTCTTTTGTCAGATCACCCCTCATTCTCCAATGTTCCAAGGAATAAAGTTATCCTGAGCAACCTCCCCAATAACTCAGGCCTACTAGTCCTGGCAACGTCCTTGTAAATCTTCTTTGCACACTTTCCAGTTTAGCTATGTTTTCCCTATAACAGTGTATCCAAAACTGTGTAAAATACTCCAAATGTGACCTCACCAACGACTTTTACAACTGTAACATAAAATCCCAACTCCTCAGTGCCTCGACCGATGAATGCCAGTGTGCAAAATACCTTCTTCATCACCCTGTCGACCTGTGACACCGCTTTCAACGAACTGTATACTTGTACTCCTAGTTCCCTCTGTTTCACAAGGCTCTTCAGGACCTTACCATTTACTGTATAAGTCCTACCTTGGTTTGACTTTCTAAAATGCAACACCTCACACTTATCTGATTTGAATTGCATTTGCCAATCGTCAGCTCACTTTCCCATCTGATCAAGATCCCTTGTAATTTTTGATAACCCTCTTCGCTATCAGCGATTCCTCCTAATTTTGTATTATCTACAAACTTACTAATGATGCCTGTACATTCACATCCAAGTCATTTATGCAAATAACAAATAACAAAGGTCCCAGCACTGACCCTAGTAGCACAACAGTAGTCATGGGCCTCCAGTCCAAAAACAAACTTCAACAATCATCCTCTACTCCCTACCATTGAGACAATTTTGAATCCAATTAGCTAGCTTTTCCTAGATCCCATGCGACCTAACTTTCATGACTACTTTCCTGTGTGGGACCTTGTCAAAAGCCTCACTAAAGTCCATATAGACAACATCCACTGCCCTACCCTCATCTATCCTCTTGGTTACCTCTTCAAAAAACTCTAAAAGATTTATCCGACAAGTCTTCCCGCGCACAAATCCATGGTGACTATCCCTAGTCAGACCTTGACTATCCAAATGTTGGTTGATCCTGTCCCTCAGTATCCTGTCCAATAACTTGCTTACTACTGATGTCAGCCCCGCTGGCCTGTAGCTCCCTGGCTTTTCTTAGCTGCCTTCCTTAAACAATGGAACAATATTAACCCCTTCCAATGATCCGGAACTTCACCATTGGCTAAAGATGATGCAGAAATCTCTGCAAGGGCCTCTGCAATTTCTTCTCCAGCTTCAGACAATGTCCGAGGATGGACTTGATCAGGCCCAGGGGATTTATCCACTTTCATGCGCTTTAAGGCTGCAAACATCTCCTTTCTGGTAATGTGTATGCAACCCAAAGCATCCTCACTTGTTTTCCTTATTTCTTTAGCATCCATGATTCTCTCCATGGTAAACCCATGTTGTCATAAAAATTAAACAGAAAATGTATCCAACTTTGTTTAAAATATAATTTGAGTAAAGACTTTCCAGAAGTTGGCATGTAACATAACCGGTATATTCTGCTATGTTTGGTGTTTGTGAACCATCCAAAAAGTCTGGCAGAGTAATAATATTCTTCCTGTTATCTTGCCTGTTGGTCCATGCTGTTTATGGAAGTTTCCAGACCTTTGTTTTCTTCTACAGTCATATTAGTGCTGCCCTGTTGCAAGTCATTTTGTTTTTATAGATTCAATGACTGTATAATTTTATTACTTTCGCCCAATGGCTAAGGGTACTGTTTATTAAAGGTCTGCTGCTGTCAGACATGCTTCAGATGAAACAAAAGGCCGTCTATCCAATGTTATATAAATGGACAGTTAGTTTTCAGAAGATGAAGCATTGGTATTAATAGAGCAGGTGATGAACACATTGAATTACGGAGCTGTCAACTTGGTTGGTGCACTTTTGCCTGAATTCACTTCCTGTCTTAAGTACACAGTTTAGGTTGCCACAATTGATGGAATGCCGCCTTGTCTGTAATGCTGTATTTTGGATGAGGTTTATTGCTGTTCTTATGGCTTAAGGAATGAGCTGTATTTCTTTCAGGCAGTGCTGCTTTTTCAACTGGTGTCACCAATAAAGTGGAAAACTGTTCATTCCTCTTATCTGTGGGATTTTATTGTGTGTTGTTGGGCTTCTACATTTACCCACATAACAATAATGATTATGTAATTCTGTTTACAGCATTTTAGGTTATCATAAAGAAATGTGATTATGTCCTATTTAAAACAGGCCATTTCTCTGTGTACCTGATAACCCGAGGAATTGTGTCATTGATGGCTGAAGTAATAGTGGGTTAATACTATATATAGCTAGAATGTAAAAGATAAGTTTATGACTACACAAGTTCAGAAATAAAACCCGTGCATTGAACAAAATAAACATTAAAAAATCATCATGGTCTATATTTTGGACATGGTTCATTCATTATACCCAACTGGGCATTGACCTTTTTGGAAAACAGAGGCCTGTTTTGACTGTAACCATTCTCTAATTTGCAAAAGAAATGCTATTAAATTAAATGGAGTTAGGCTGCTGTCTTCTTTATCAGATGGCTGAGTTTATTTGGCAGGCAGGTGGATGTTATTAAGCTTATGTGCACTTGTACCTTTTTTAAATACAAAGTACTATTTGGGCTCTGTAGGCTTTTCTTTTAGGATAAACAATGATGCACAAAAGCCTTGGCTACAGTAGAAATTTTCCATGGGTTTGATTATCTGCCAAGCAGATGTTGTCTTTGGAAGTAGCCCAGATGAGATTGGGCAAGACAGGCGGTTGATATGGGGAGAGGTTACACACAATTACGCAGTTTTCTCAACATTGTTCAGGAGGATACTGGGGTTTCCTCTTGTAAACTAACTTGTGGTTAACTTGTTCATCACGTATTCTTTCAGACCTAATCCTCTAAGTGTCACCGAGCAGAGGAGCTGAAACTAGCAACTTTGCCTTCAGCCCACCCTACCTAATCTGTTTGTCTGGATCATGTTCAAGTTTCAGCTTCACTTGGCTTGTGTTCCATTACTGTTGAAACTTGAACAGCTTCTTTTGAAATATTTCAGTCTTCCACTAAATCTATTGTCAATGCTTGAAATTCATTTTTGAGAAGTTAGAAATTGAAAAATAAAGCCACATGCAGTATGCTTTTACTCAAATATAATTGTAAACTGGGAAAAATTGAGACCACTCATGAATATTACACAAGAAAAGCATGTGATATGTTTTCAATTATTTTGTATTTTAAATATAGTCAAAACAAAAGTGCAAACACAAAATTCAGTCAAAACAGTGAAAAAAAAGTGCATATCTTCTACCACGCTGTGACCTGTGCAGATTAATCAAGTTATTATTTAAAACCTCATATTTTGTGGTTTTATTGACCTTTCTAACTTGACGAGATTGACATTGGTAGGCCAACCAAATTAACCATTATACATTGCAGCAAAGTTCAATATCCCGCATCTGCAGTTCTCTCAATATACTAGTATTGGGAAACTGATCTTGCGTCGGGAAGCAGAAATCCACACTCGTCCTTATGTATGAATAAGGTGTTATAGGATTAAAGATTTTCAAAGATTGCCCCTCTCCTTCAAGAAAGGATGTCTAGCATCCACAGACTGATCAGTTTATTCGTAAGGTTTTAAAAACAATCACAGGTACTTGAAGAAATTTGACAGAATAAAGGAGAACGACAAAAAACAACAAATAATGTTGATTAATCGTATTGATTTTGGATGAAGTAATGGAAGATTGATGAAGGGAAAGCATGGATACCTTCTGTATGCATTTTAGCAAAGTGCTTCATGAAGTTCCTTGGGGAGACACTAGTATAGCAGCAATATCATTGGGCTAGCAATTCAGACTGAGGCTTAGGCTAATGATTTGGGGACATGGGTTCAAATCCCTCCTTGGCAGGTTGTAGAACTTAAATTCAATTAATAAAATCTGGACTTGAAAGTTAATCTTGGTAATGATGATCATGGAACTCTTATTATAAAAAGATATCTGGTTCACAAATGCCCCTTAGGGTGGGAATTTGCGGTATGACTCCAGACCCTCAGCACTGACGCTGATTCCTAACTGCTCTCTGAAATAGCGTAGCAGGCCACTTCAATTCTAAGGCATTACAGATGGGCAATAAATGCAGACCATGCTGGTGATGCCCACATTGTATGGAAAAGACGTAATGAAAGTCTGAAGTAAACAGAAAAAAATGCTGGAGAACTTCAGGCCTGACAGCATTGACAGAGAAAGAAATAAAGTTAGCTTTTTGAGTCTACTATGCCTTCTGTTCATAACTGAAGAAAAGTAAAAATATAATGGGTTGAGGCCATTGATGGTGGAAGGTTCACTTTGGAAGGTGGAGTGTTAGACATTCTGGCCAGCCCAACTTCTGTGTCAATATGGTGTGGATTTTGGAGGTCCACGTCAGGTAAGCTGTACTGTGTTTGCTATCTTTTTCTCCCAACGGGTCTTTCAAAGGCAACTCCCAAGTGAAGATAGTTGAGCTTCTTACCATGACACTGCCACACAATCCATACTTCACAAGTGGGGAGCAGTTTGAACAGAACAATTGTCCTGTAGTTTTTCAGTTTGGTTGGCAGACTTATTGCTGTTCCATCCCAGTCCAAAGTACTTTGAAGCTTACACTGGCCTTTAATTTATGCATGTGCCTCATCATCAGTATAGCTGGCTCAAGAGATTATGTGCTGCTGCAACGAGTGAACATCATGAGGATAGATTGAAGAAGTTGGGTCTGTTTCCTTCGGAGAGAAGAAGGCTGGAGCAGATTTGTTAGAGATTCTCAAAATCATGAGTGACCTGGATCGAGTAGATAGGGAGAAGCTGTTCAAACTCGTAAAAAGAAAAAGAATAAGGGGGCATGGATTTAAGGTGATGTGAGAAAAAAACATTCTTATACAGCGAGTAGTTATCAGTGTGGGAGACACTGCCTGGAAATATAAATGAGGCCGGTTCAATTGAGGCATTGACTGATTATTTGGATAGAAATGGTACGCAGGGATCTGGGGAATAGGCAGGAGATTGGTGCTAGGTAATAGAATGGCTGCAGGCATGATGAGCCAAAAGGCCTCCTCCTGTGCTGTAACAATTATGATTGGAAACTTATCCATGGATGACAGGTTCTAGTCATGAACTGAAGCACTAATTTCAAGACAGGGCTTTCTAGGAGCAATTTTGTTCCGATTAATCTAAAGAACAAAATTATCACTAGTATTGGAAAATATTTCAATGTGTTTAACACTAATGTTTATGAGTTACCAATTGGTTTAATGGATTTCATAGCATTTTTAGAATGTGGATAGAGTGGTAGGAAATGCCTCTTGGAAGGAGTCTGCATGGCTTTAGAGAGATAAAATATTAGGCACAAATCTGGCATCTGACTTAGGCTGCCTGTATACAGACATTTGTGAGGTACTGTGAGCCAGATAATGAACAGAAGAGCATGTCATGAGCCCCAAGCATAAATAATAATAAGGTACCAAACTGTTGAAGCAATCATACATGATTACATGCACGCTAAATAGCAGAAGCAGTAATGCTGTATTTATATAGAGAACTAAACAATCTTACAATCAACAGATTGATTCAAGGCTCTACATTTCTGTGACACATAGTCATAATGGTGATGGACAATGTAGGTGAAAAATTAACAGAAGACGATGGTTCTATAAAAAGCCCCACCCTTAATGATGGTGGAGCTCAAAAGACAAGGCAGAAACAATAAACACCATCTTCGGACAGAAATGTGAAGCCTCCCTATCCTACAGAAGCCAATGTTCAGCCGATTCAGTTCACTTCCCATGATCTCAAGAAATTACTGAGCGCAGTATGTACACCTAAAGCTATAAGCTAAAGTAATTTCATGGCTCCTGTGCCAAAGATTTGTGCTCTGGAACTAGCCAAGCTGATCAAATTCAGTGACAACGTTGACACTTATCCTAAATTCAATAAAGTGGAAAAGCGTGAGATGTATTATAGAGATATTGAGGCCCTTCAGCCTATTTATTCTGCACCAGTCAAAAATAATCACCCAACTATTCTAATCTAATTTTCGAATGCTTGGGCTATCGTTTTGTATGCCTTGGTATTGAAAGTGCACATCTAAATACTTCTTAAATGTTTTGGGGATTTTTGCCTCTACAATCCTTACAGGTGGCAGGTGTTCTTTCCTCAAAAAGTGGGGACAAATCCAATCCAGACAATTATGAATCAATCAGTACACTTGTGAATATTAGAAAGGTGATGGAAGGAGACATCTTCAAGATTTCTTCACCAGCATCACGGAAAACCACACTCTCTACTGTCTAAGAGACAGCTGGCAAATGGGAACATGGCTGGGGCCCCCCCCCCAATCAAGTTACATGTCATCATGATTAGGAAGTAATCACCATTCCTTTGTTGTCGCTGGATCAAAATCCAGGTGGGTAATGACGCCTTGGAAGATCCTCCACCAAATGGACTGCAGCAGTTCAAGAAGGCAGCTCAACACTTCTTAGGGCAACTAGAGATAGGTAATAAACATTGATCGTGCCCAGTTGTGCTAATATCAAATGAATATAAAACAAACTTCTGCCAATTTACATTTTGGTGGAATTTTAAGCTGAGCGATGAACAACTGAAGTAACAGAGTACTGCATGAAGCCGCCATGGATTCATGCAATAGAAACTTGATGAACTAACATCTAATTAGAAGAACACCAACAGTGAACCAAAATGAATTTGAAGTAATTATGTGCATGAATTTTATGTGATGATACATTTACGTCCCTATAATCTCTCTTGACTCTTGACACGGTCAGGAAATTTTTATCAGACTGCTGGTATGACAAACTTGAAATGTCTTTCAACTAACATTAGGAAATCTGAAGCCATTGTTTTTAGTCCCTGTTAACAAACTGTGTTTTCGGGTTTCCTTTTTATGGAATCATAGAATCCCTGTAGTGCAGAAAGGAGGGCATTCAGCTCGTTGAGTCTGCACCAACTAAACAGCATCCCACCCAGACCCAGCACTTCCCCCCCCACCCCCATCACATCGCTGTAACTGTGCATTTACCGTGGCTAATCCACCTAACTTGCATATCCCTATGCACTATGGGACAATTTAGCATGAACAATTCACCTAACCTGCACATACTTAGACTGTGGGAGGTGACCGGAGCACCCGGCAGAAATCCACGCAGACATGGGGTGAACACACAAACTCACACAGACAGTTGCCCAAAGTTGGAGTGAAACCAGGTCCCTGGTGCTGTGAGGCAGCAGTGCTAAGCACTGAGCCACTATGCTGTCTCCCGAAGCCACACCCACCACCACCCCGGGCTGCACTTCCAGCCTTTCCCTGATAACAAGACTGAACCAAACTGCAATGTTGCTGTTCTGCTAGAAACGAGCTTCCATCTGCGAGTCCATGCCATCCCTAAGATGACTTATTTCCATGATTTTAACATTACTTGACTCCTACCCAGCCTCTGTTCGTCTTCTGTCAGAACCCTCATCCATGCTTTTATTATATTAGTCTTTACCACTTCATGATCTATTGGCTGGCCTCCCACATTCTATTCTCTGCGAATGTGAAGCCATCCAACCTCTGCTGCCCATACTTTTACTTGTATCAGCCCTGTTCATGCATTACTTCTGAATTCCTCAAACTACATTGCTTCCTCGCTCAGCAACATCTCAATTTTAAAGCTCTCATTCTGGATTTCAGATCCCGCTATGGCCTCCTGTCTCTCTATCCCTGTCATCACCTCCAGCAATACTCTTTCCAGAGATCTCTTGTGCACCCCCCCTCCACCCCAGCTTGAGCGTCAGCAATATTAATTGTTGATGACACCTTAAAATGTAAGGATCAAAGCCCTGCAGTTCCCTCTTTTGTCTCCATTACAATGCTTCCAGTAACTTAAGACTCCTACAACTATCTGTTCCAATTTTTGTTGTGACACTCCTGTGAAGCACTTTGGGATGTTTTAATACACCAAAGGTGCTATATCAATACTAGTTTTTTGTTGTTGTTCTAAGAAGGCACAGCATCATAGGGCACAGTACTTGATTTGGGATGTTCCTGTTTCTCACTTTGTCAAAAAAGTCACCAGAAAATGAATTTTCTCCCAAATTTATGGCACTAGTTTTAATAGCTGCATCTGGTGCAAAATAATCTGTCTGTTGAATCATTAGCTCTATTTACTGTACACTGACTCTACTGCCGCATGAAGCAGCTGTCTAACCATTCATACATGTTTCAGGAAAGTGAGCTTTTACTGGTACTTCTCTAAAACTAGCATTAAAAGTTGCAATTAAGGTAGACAGAGGGAGTTACTACTTGAAGTTCAATAGTCCCATTTCCAGCTCGATAGTAAAGAAACATTGTGCAGCACAAGAAAACACATACTTGTGGTTTTGTCTATAACATTTGCCAAACAGTGGTTATTTTCAGCATGGTTTTGGGAAAGCTGGAGCTGCTGCAGCTCTGAGGAAGTTACTTTAATCAGATGTAAATGATGTGATGCCACATTCCGTGAAAAGGGGGAGGAGGACAACATTTGGAAATTACTGCACATACCCCACCAACTCGCAGTCTCTCCAATGTGAATGGTACAATTCAAAGCATTTTAAGAAATTGCTGCATGGGAATGAAAAATATTCCAGATCTGAAGGTACTAGGCCAAAGAGCCTAAAAGATAGCTAGCCATTCCAAACATGGTTTTGATTGGGTGAATCTCAACATTATCAAATTTTCCATAGTAAAATGGCACGGTGGCTTAGTGGTTAGCACTGCTGCCTCACAGCGCCAGGGACCCAGGTTCTAAGTGGATTGGCCAAGCTAAATTGCCTGTAGTGTTCAGGGATTTGTATATTAGGTGGGTTATGGGGTGATGGGTTTGGGTGGGATGCTCTGAGGGTCGGTGTGGACTTGTTGGGCCGAAGGACCTTTTTCCACACTGCAGGGATTCTATGATTATATAATTCAATTCCAGCCTTGGGCGACTGTCTGTGTGGAGTTTGCACATTCTCCCCGTGTCTGTGTGGGTTTCCTCTGGGTGCTCCGGTTTCCTCCCACAGCCCAACAATGTGCAGGCTAGGCGGATTGGCCATGCTAAATTTCCCATAGTGTTCTAGGATATGTAGATTAGGTGTGTAATACGGCGATGGGTCTGGGTGGGATGCTTTGAGGGTTGGTGTGGACTTGTTGGGCCGAAGGGCCTGTTTCCACACTGTAGGGATTCTATAAACTCTATGAAAACACCTTTCTCATTACAAAATTAAGAAACCTAATCAGCTCTTAAGTACTTTAATACTAGATACCATAGGGTCAAAGTTCTTAATGTGAGACCTGTTATTCTCAAAGTAATCCTAGATCATCCCACATTGTTGAATCCCTCAAGCTAAAAAAAACAGCAAATGACAGTTCATGAAGTAATAAACCATTGTGTTGTGCACATGTTAAAGCAATCAATTCTGAATGAGCAATCCCCTGCCAATAAAAGCCAAGAAGTTAAAACAGTTGATTCTAGCATTTATCCCTCAGTAAACGAAATAAATTTGTCCAAAATGAGGTTAAAATATTGATTTTGTAAAAAGAAAAATTTATTCAATAACTTTTTTACGTCTTTTCATATGGTAATTGAATTTCTTGATACAAAGCCACAACCTAGATCAATGTACATTTCCCTCATGTAGTTAAATTACTCACCATTTCCATATATTGTCCAATTCACAAGATTTCACATCTTGAACAATTTGGGAGTGACAATATCATAATGAATCTATCAGATTGAGAACGTCATAACATGTCACTCTTTAAACCTTAAGTCACATCTGTCCCTGTCCTTACATGAATGAATTTGTTGATTTAAGAATAATATTCTCGTGTTGTGATCATGTTATCCTTCAAAACGAACGGTTCTTTATCTCATTGCTCATAGTATGACACACCAATGAAATACAAATTTGATTCAAAAGTGAAACCATCAGTAAGGGTGCAGTTATATGCTTGATTCTGTAATTGTGCAGCAATTGCTTGGCAGTACAGAACTAAAATATGCCTAAAATGAGACTTGAAGTCAATGCTTTCCATCTAGCTCTCATCAGGACTGGGTTGCAAGAAATCCAATTCTAAAAAGGAAGAATCAATTTAGACAGTCAACACTTTATAGATGCTAACAACAGTCCAACCATTTAGCACCTTCTTTTCCTGTCTGAATTGTTGTTTCCTTTCTGGAGTTGGTTTTCCTTTATGCTAATCCTGATGAATTCAAGACAGAAAACTCCGACTTTTGAACTTTGAAGTCTAGCATTGTTCATACTGTTGAGAGAAAAACAGCATTAAATTATTTTTATTCATTCATGGCATGTGTGTCACTAGTAAGGTCAACCTTTAGGGATTGGCAATTAAGGAATTGCCCTTGGTAAAGTAATAAGTTGCCTTTTTGAATTACTACAGTGGATGAGTTGAAAGTTTGCCCACTATTATTGGAGCTGGATGATGGTGGGAATGGAGGTGCAAGGTTTTGAGGCTTCCATGATGAAGGAAGATCTACATATGATGTGTGTGACCTAGAAGGGAACTTGCAAGTGTCCCTGTGCTCTTAACTGCCCCCTTGCTTCTTTAGTTGGTAAAGGACCCGGTTATGGAAGTAGCTGTTGAAGGAGCCTTGTGGATGCTGCAGTGGATTTTTTATATATTATGTTTGTGGCTCACTAGAACCATAAATGGATGGCACGGTGGCTCAGTGGTTAGCACTGCTGCCTCACAGCGCCAGGGACCCGGGTTTGATTCCACGCTTGGGTCACTGTCTGTGTGGAGTTTGCACATGCTCCTTGTGTCTGCGTGGGTTTCCTCTGGGTGCTCCGGTTTCCTCCCACTGGCCAAAGATGTGCAGACTAGGTGGATTGGCCATGCGAAATTGCCTGTAGCGTTCAGGGATGTGTAGATTAGGTGGGTAATAGGGGGATGGGTCTGGGTGGGATGCTCTGTGGGTCAGTGTGGACTTGTTGGGCCAAAGGGCCTGTTTTCACTCTGTAGAATTCTATGATAAATAGAACACGAGGTAGACGAAGGCTAAACTTGAACAGGAAATACTTTATTGTAGTTCTTTCAGCTCGATTGTTGGTTTTAGACTGCGTCCCCTAGCTCTTGCCTCAAGGTAACCTGACCCATGCCCTTAAAAGGGCAGCACATACCTAACGACATTCTTGACACCCCTCTCCCTTTACTTTAATACTCCCATTAACTATATATATTACGTATATGCATATACATACAACAATCATAACTATTATACAGGCATTGTAGCTAACATCTGTATATCATCAGGAATATTTACAAAAAAATGGATGGAAAATGAAAATGATCTTTCTGTAGTTTACATTGACATGATTAATCTCTCAGAGTGTTGTGATTCCTCCTTGTCTACCTCCTTGTCTCAGGAACCTTTTCTAGTGTAGTCTCCTGGTCTTCCGGAAGCTTCTATTGCTCCATAGATACGGCCCTCTCTGACTGTTATTATCCTGTGATGATGCTGTTCTCTCCTCCCTGGATATGGCCAACCCTGACTTGGAGACACATCACTCACTCAACACCACCGGTTCCATCTGGACCAGCTCACTGTTCTGAGGGACCTCCGACCGTTGGTTAGATTTAGTGAATAACAAGTTCGCACGTTTCCTCCGGACCAGTTCATCCCTCTGACAATGGCCCTGTGTGAGCCACAATTATTGGTGGGAACCATTTTCCCCAGATCTATAATTCTGGGCTAACATGAGCTCTCCTCTTTGGAATATGCCAACCTTGCAGTTCCCGCCCTTCTGACAATCTGTCCTTCTTGATTTTGCTTTACCACCTCTCTGGTGTCTTCAGGCTGTAATAAGTCAAACAGGGCTCTCAGCTGGTGGTTGAACATTAAGAATGCCAGCAAACACTGGGTCATCACATGTGACATGTTCCTGTACATGCTGAGGAACTTGTTGAGTCACTGTTCTGGCAAACCCTCTCCTTGAGAAGCCTTTAAGGCCTGCTTTAAGGTTTCTGCATATCTTTTGGTCTGGAACAGTGATTTGGAGCTGATCTTGCATGTCTGACTCTGAGATTTTTGAGGTACTCCTCAAACTCTTGCACAGCAAAGTGTCGACTATTGTCACTCATGACTTGTCTAGGGTTCCAGAAACTGGCAAATATTTTATCCAGTCAGTCTATCGTTACTTTTGCTGATGCTGACTTCAGGACCACCACCTCCGTCCACTTGGAGGGGGCATCCATGAATACTAATAACATCCTTCCCTCTTCTGGTCCCTAGAAATTGACATGAATCCACGGCCACGGTGATTGAGGCTATTCCCATGGATGATGGGATGACAACAGTAGTGCCTTCCATATTATTGCGCAGGATTCACATAATCCCACTTTTTTCTCAATCTGTGAATTCACCTTCAGCCACCAAAAGTACCTTCTGGCTGTTTCTCTCATTTGCACCATGCCAGGGAGCCCTTGCTGCATTTTTTCCAGCACCTAAAGCTTGTGTCCATCTCTGCAGGTGTGATGCCACGATTGACGTTATTCCCATTTGCTGGCCAAAAATGGAGGTTAGCGACCTGTGGTCTGTCAGCAGCACAAAGTGCCTGCTGTAAAGAAAATGGGTAAAATTCTTAACCTCCAACACAATGCCCAATCCTTCCTTTTCCACTTCTACTCCATCTTTGTTAATGACTTCGATGTGAATACAATGCACATTTCCTCTCTATGTGGCAAGATATATGACAGTACAGCGTCAACCCTATAAGGCAAGGTGTCACAAGCCAACTGAGGTGGCAACTTTGAATCGAAATGAGTCAACACTTCCAACTGTTTTAGGGCTTGCTTCACCTCCCGGTAGGCTGCCCCATATTCCTGGGTCCATTTTCATGGCTGCCCTTTTCCTAGCAATTGATGCAGGGGTTTTAACACGGTTGTCAGATCAGACACAAATGTGCCATAATAATTTACATGTCCCAAGAATGATCTCAGTTCAGCTGCATTCCGTGGTTTAGGGTTCTTCATGAAAGCATTCATCTTCTTGGGTGCCTTGTGTAGTCCCTTACCATCAATTACCCAGTACTCTATGGAGACTTTTTGAAAAGAAACCTCTCATTTCTCCCTTTTTATTTGTAGGCTGTGTTCCAACAACCTGTTTAGGGCTTCTTCTAGATTTTTCAAATGCTTCTCTTCAGAGGATCTCATAACCAAAATATCATCTAGATAACACTGGGTACCTGGCAATCCACTCAAAGTGGTCCAAGGTCCTCTGGATTCGAGCTGGTGCTAAGAAGATACCAGAAGGAAGTCACTTGTAGTGGAACAGTCCCCTGTGTGTTACTATCATCATCGGTGACTGGGATCTCTTTGTGACGCCCCCATCTGCAAGTCGGCCTGCAACAGATTTATTTGTAAGAATTTCTTTTCTCCAACCACTCCACTAAACAGGTCCTCAATGAGTGGAAGTGAGTATTGGTCCACCACAGGGCTGGGTTGACTGTGGCCTTAAAGTCACCACAAATCATCACTGCACCATCAATTTTTAAGACTGGAAAGCCTGGAGTGCTGCACCTGTATCCATTTCCATCTTTACAGTGTTCCCCCTTTTTTGAGAAGGAGCCAGAAACTCTCAGCTTCACCCTGTACCAACAGGATGTTTAACTGAAATTCTGCTGACTCTGTGTTTTCTGCTTCTCCTGAAGACTTGGCTGACTCCTGGTCTACTCCCTGACTGGCAAGCACTGTATGTTTTGATCTCTGAATTGTCTTCTTTGGACACCCTCTCTCTTGCTTGAGTTGTATCCGGCAATTTCGGGCAGTATAGCCCACTCACTTACACCTGCGGCACTGGGCTTCTTGACTCTGGCACTCCTTGTGACAACTGTTGATACATCGGCAGCGTTCTGTTGGTGCTGCATTCTGCTGAGTTTCTGCTTTATGCCCCTAGCCGTTGTCACTCAACTGTGTTAATTTTCTGGCATCCAACTCCATCAAAGTAGCAATTTCAAAAGCTGCCTTGAATCCAGTTCTCTCCTTGCTTGTTGATTCCGAGAAATAATTTTGTGTCTGAGGCCACAAACCAAACGATTCCACAAACATCTTGGGGGAACCCTCAGAATTCGCAAGGTGGCACAAATTTGGCAATGGACTTTATTCGTGCTATACCATTTATAAAAACAGAAGCATCTCGTATTCATCATTGGCTTTCATGCAAAATATCTCCCTAGTACTTCTCATAGTTTTTAGTATGTCTTATCCACAGGTTTGTCTGGTTGCATTAGCCTCCATAGAATCACGAAAGTCTTGCTTCCCGTGGTACGCAAGAAAACCAATACTGTTATATCTTCAGTTAACTTGCTGTCTTTTAAGTATGCATAAAAATATTTGATGCACAGAATTCAACTTCCGGTCCCTTCATCAAATGGTCCCATCACTCCAAATTGGCTTGCCATTTCAATTTTCTGCTGGTGAGAATGTTTCCAACGATTCAAGACCAGTAACCATTTGCAGTTCAGTCCCTTTGGTGAATGCTCCCTTGTGGCCTGTGCACGCGTCCCTTTGCTACCTGGTATCCACCGCAGACCAAATTCCCCTCATGACCAGTCTCACGATGATTTTGGTAATCTCGTGGATGAGTAATCCCTCCAGTTGTTAGCTGCAGCCTGGGTCCCCTTACGACTACCACTCTCAACCTGCTCTCTGGTGCGTACCATTCTTCCCTGGCGTCGAACCCAGCCTGAGTCCCCTTGCGGCCACTTCCATCAATGTTACCTCCACAATCTTGAGCTGTTTTCAACGTACGGTCAACAACTTTCCTCTGAACACAGGAAATAAACGACAATCACACACCGTTTGTAGGCTGAATCCCATGCTGGTCACCAGTTATTTTGCTTGGTTAACTGGAATCATAAATAGAGCACGAGGTAGATGGAGGGTAAACTTGAACTGTGAATACTTTTTTGTAGGTCTGTCAGGTTCACAGTTGGTTTTAGACTACCTCCCCTACCCCCACCTTCACGTGACCTGCTGTCTTAAAGGGGCCACCACAAACATTAGAGTACAAACTGTATTTGGGTGAGAAAGTGAATGTTTCAGGTGTAGTGCCAAACAGGCGAGCTACATTAAAATAAAACAGAGAACTGTGGATGCTATAGATCTGAAACAAACGAAAGCAGGAAATACCAGAGAAGTGCAGCAGGTCTGGCAGCATCTGTGGAGCAAAAACAAATTAACGTTTCAAGTCTGGTGATCCTTCTTGTGAATTGATACCAACCAGCAAAAGGGGGATGGTGGTGGGGAGTGAGAAAGGAGTGAGTAGATAGATGGAGGCAGAGTCCAAAGGTAGAGAGAAAGAAGTTTGGCAAACAAAGGGATTATTGATAGTAAACGAGGGAAGAAGAGAAGATTGGGCCACAATGGAGATCATGAGTGATTGAAAACAGGTTGGCTGTGTTGAAAGCAACCTATATCATGACAGAACCTGGCATGTGGGAGTGGGTAAAAGTCATGGAGTGTTTATGCTCTAAAATTATTGAACTCAATGTTGAGTCCTGAGGTTGTAAGATTCGCAATGGAAGATGAGGCATTGTTCTTCCAGCTTGCATCGATCTTTGTGGAGCAAGTACAGCATGCCTGAGACAGCGATGTTGGCATTTGAGCACTATGGTGTATTCATGAAGCAGGCAAATGGAAGCTCCTTTTTACCTATGGCATGTAAGCGTTCCACAAAGCAGTCACCCAGTCTGTATTTTGTTTCCCCATCTCTACATTAAAAGTCAATAGGGAGGTCATCAGTCTTTCTGTTATTGGAGATAGCCTTCGCCTAGTACTTTGATGCCAGCCCAAGTCTTAATGCTATCTTGCTGCATGTATTTAAGATCCCCAACTGCCACCCATCTGCCAGATAAAATACCACGCAGAACTACCTAAAGGGAGGTCACAGAATTCTATCCTTAAGTGACATCTTTAGATTGATAAGACAAAAGTGGGGAAGCATATTATCATGAAATATGACTTTGTGGCAAATGTATGTTGTAATATGATACCTTTAAAGATGCTAAAAATTGCATACTTATGATTTGCTTTCAGTTAAATTTTAAATACCAATTTTCACTGAACTCCATACAGCTAAAATGGTGGAAATGGAACCAGTGATATCTGTTTCACACAGCACCCAATTTTAATGAGCAATGAAATCAGATTGTGTACAGGAAGCTGACTCAAGACCAGCTTCCCTGTGCTGAGTCGGTTAGGTTAAAATGAGGGGTTTTGTTTCTGCGCAGTGCACTAACAGCTCAATATTAGAAGGGCTGCTGATGGATCCTTTGACATCCTTTGATGTCCTTGTTGGATAATGTAAAACCAACGTTTGAAGTCCAGAGATGGCAAGAACTGCAGATGCTGCAATCAGAGATAACACATGGTGAAGCTAGAGGAACACAGCAGGCCAGGCAGCATCAGGGGAGCAGGAAAGTTGATGTTTTGGATCAGGACCCTTCTTCAGAAATTGGGAGGAGGAAGGGAGCTCAGAAATAAATAGACAGAGGAAGGGTGGGGTTGGGGAAGTGTTGGCTGGGGAAGGTAGGTGGGATAGTGATAGGTGAGTGCAGGTAGGGAGTGGTAGGGATTGGTCAGTAAGTTGGGAGGCGTGGATAGGTGGGAGAGAAGATGGACAGGTCGTGTCAGATCAAGGATGCGGGGATGAGAGGGAGGGTTGGTCATGAGATGAGGCCGGGGTGGGGAGATTTTAAAACTGGTGAAACACACGTTTAGGCCATTGGGCTGTAGGCTCCTGAGATGGAATATGAGGCGCTGCTCCACCAGTTTCCAGGTGGTGGCATTATGACACTGGAGGAGGCCCAGGATGGATATGTCACCCAGGGAGTGGGAAGGGGAGTTAAAATGATTTGTGACCGAGAGGTGTTGTCGTTTGTCATGAGCAGAGCACAGGTGCCCTACAAACGGTCTCCAAGCCTCTGCTTGGTCTCACTGATGTAATGGAGGCCACATCGGGAGTAGCGGATGCAGTAGGCAAAGTTGACAGATGTGCAGGTGAACGCTGTCTAATGTGGAAAGCTTTTTTTGTTTGTTTTCCCATGAGGAACTTGAACAGTTCATCAACTTTACTAACACCTTTCACCCCAACCTCAAATTCACCTGGACCATCTCTGATACCTCCCTCTCCTTCCTAGACCTCTCTGTCTCCATCTCTGGTGACCGCCTCGGAACCGACATCTATTTCAAGCCCACCAACTCCCACGGCTACCTTGACTACAACTCCTCTCACCCACCCTCCTGCAAGAATGCGATTCCCTACTCCGAATTCCTCCGCCTCAGCTGCATCTGGTCCCAAGATGGGGCATTCCACTCCCACACATCCCAGATGTCCTCCTATTTCAAGGACTGCAACTTCCCCCTTCCAGTGATCGAAATGCCCTCAACCGCATCTCTTGTGTTTCCTGCACCTCTGTCCTCACATCTCCTCCCCCCCCAACAAAAATAGACATAATTGCCCTTGTCCTCATATATCACCCCACCAACCTCCCAGTATCCAACGTATCATTCTCCACCACTTCCACCACCTCTAATCCAACCCCATAACCAAAGATATATTTCCCTCCCCACCTCTATCTGCCTTCCGTAGGGACCGCTCTCTCCACGATTCCCTCATCTGCTCCGCACTCCCCACTAGCCCCAACACCTTGGCATGTTTCCCTGCAACTGTAGGCAGTGCTGCACCTGCCCCTACACCTCCCCCTTCACCTCCATTCAAGGCACAAACCAAACCTTTCACGTTAATCTGGACATCCATCAACTTGGTCTACTGCATCTGCTCCTCCGGTTGTGGCCTCCTCTACATCGGTGAGACCAAATGGAGGCTCGGAGACCGTTTTGTAGAGCATCTGTACTCTGTACACAACAAACGACAATACCTTCCAGTCACGAACCATTTTAACTCCCATGGTGACATGTCCATCCTGGGCCTTTTCCAGTATCACAATGACACCACCCACAAACTGGAGGAGCAGCACCTCACATTCCACCATGGGAGCCTTCAGCCGAATGGTCTAAGTGTGGCTTTCATCAGTTTTAAAATCTCTCTCATCCCCGCCTCCGTGACCTGACATGTCCTGTCCATCTTCTCTCCCACCTATCCACCCCTCCCACATCAGTGACCAATCCCCACCACTCACCGATCACTATCTCACCTACCTTCTCCAGCCCCACCCCTCGTATTTCTATTTATTTCTGAGCTCCCTTCCCCTTCCCCACTTCTGAAGAAGAGTCCCGACCCACAACATCAACTTTCCTGCTTCCCTGATGCTGCCTGGCTTGCTGTTTTCATCTAGCTCCATACTTGAAATCCAGAGCTGTTTTCTCCAACTTTTAAAAAGACAGATGGTTTGACCATAAAACTCACACATTCCAGTGAAACGGTGGCTAGATGTTACACAGAATTTGGGCTTAATACATAGGTTGCAACATTTCTCCCATTCTGTGCTTTAAAATAAAAATGTTTCTGATTGAAATGTTGAATAAATCACACCAATATTGAGAGCTACACTCAATCTTAATGTCTTGGCGATTTGTTTCCTTATCTTTAAACTTTTTGTTAAATGGCATTGGTTATTCTGTGGAATATGCTACTTTTTGTTTTCATAGTAGAACACTGAAAAGTTTTAATTTCTTTTGCAGTATCCTAATCTCACTACATTCGTAATAAAATATGAGAATAAAATTTGTAACTGTAGCACAGAAAGAGCTGTTGATGAAACTTTTATAAAAATTCTGGCATGGGATTTGGATGTTGCTCGCTAGTCCAGAATTTATTGTCCATCAATAATTTCCTGAGAACAGTTAACAGTCAACTACATTGCTGCGTGTCCGGAGTCACGTTTCGGCCAGACCAGGTAAGGATGGCAGATTTCCTTCCCTAAGGGACATTAGTGAACCAGATGGATGCCTGTTTTTCTCAGCTTGTTTTGCTCACTGTACAACATTTTCTTTGTTAACTTTAATTTCAAAGGAAAATAAGGTTGACCTCAGGGTTTAGGGTTTTGCAAGCGTGGGCTGAATGAGAATAGTCTATAAACTGCCTGTTACAAACAACTGAATATACATGGTGTTTGATTTGAATAATCATTGGGACCTATGGCTGCCCTACTTGACATTGTATTGGCACTGAAATGCATACAAAGTATTGCGTGGTGGACAGAATCCAGTGTGAGTTGTGATTTTGCAATTAGACAGTGCTTGTGAAACATTCCTGAGCGCACTGATCATGACTTTAGAGACAATTTCTGGTAAGCAGTTGAGTCCATTATGTGGTTCATAAACACTTGTTCGGAATGATATACATTCATGCACAAGGACTCGCACTCTGGAAACAGGAGGCATTTGTTCACATGTTTCCAAAGATGTGCACGCTAGGTGGATTGCCTGTGCAAAAATTGCCCATAGTGCCCAGGGGTGTTTAGATTCGGTGGGTTAGACGTGGGAAATACAGGGGTAGGGGAATGGGTCTGGTTGGGATGCTCTTTGGAGGGGCGGTGTGGACTTGTTGGGCTGAATGGCCTCTTTCCATACTGTAGGGATTCGATGATTCTGTGATCTTGCACTTCTTAACACAAGGGCTTGGGGATCCCACAGTTCCCCAATGTTTTCTCAATGACAATGGCTTGGACAATCATAGTCAACCTGCCAATCTATCAGCACTATTTTCTCCTAAATTGTTGTAATCATTTCAAATTTGCATTCTTGCATTTGTCTTGCTGCGTGCAAGGAGAAAAGCTTCAACAAAAAAAAAGTATGAATGGAAACACATATGAGGTTCCATTACTTAAACTTAAGTTACTTAGGTTTATTACTTAAATATTGGCATGAGGGAGCATTTAAAAAGCTGCCTGGTATTCATTGAAGTCAGCATTAGTATGAGTATGAATAAACACTAAATTGACTCAGTCCTTCCATGGTTTCTATTAAAACAATACCTTGTTTGGGATAAATAATTTAAATGGTGATTAAGAAGTATTAGGTATAGATCCTAGTCAACTTTATGATTGGAAAGAAAACCTCCAAAAAAGTACCTCTTAGAAGGAACTGCTATGAAGAAGAGTATAATTCCAAAATAGTTCTTTCTTAAGAAACTGGGAATGATGGGGAATTATGAGTCCATCTCGTTTGCCTTATTCCTGTGTAGAAACTCCATTGACAACTTTTGTGTTTTTAACATCTTGGCAGCAAACTCTCGATCCTGATTATTTCATTAAATCATAAACTGGTCCTTTTATTGAATGCTTTAATCAAACCTGGGCAGCATGGTGGCTCAGTGGTTAGCACGGCTGCCTCACAGCACTAGGGACCAATTACACATTCGGGCAATTGTCTGTGTGGAGCTTGCACATCCTCCCTGTGTCTGCGTGGGTTTCCTCCGGGTGCTCCAGTTTCCTCCCACAGTCCAAAGATGTGCAGGCTAGGTGAATTGGCCATGCTAAATTGCCCATAGTGTTCAGGGATGTATAGTTTAGGTGGGTTACAGGGGGATGGTGTGGATTTGTTGTGCTGAAGGGCCTGTTTCCACGCTGTAGGCATTCTATGATTCATAAAACATGGCACCGTTCTAAAAGTTTAACTCCTATAAGCAGTAACTACTATGTCTGAAAATAGCTTTTACACAGATATATCAAGAGATTTCCAATGGACAAATCCCTAGCTTTATGTTTTTTTTTAAATTTAGTTTGCCATGACTGGCTTCCTAATTGAAGTTATTACTGTCCATGTCATTCTCTAACAACCATGTGAAAGCCATTGCCCAAGAATGGCCAGTGAACTGGGAAATTATCTAGCCTGTGAAGCAACGCTTGTAGATGTTCACTCATAACGAAGTGTTAGTTTTTAAAATAAGACTAATATTTAATTTCACTATTGCTGAAAGTTATTAAGTAAAAATGTTATATAGTTGTCAGATAAAAGGCAGGTACAAAGACTAAAAGTAGCAATGGACAAAAGATGCAAGTCAATTTAGACTGCTGTCATTGCAGGCCTGTTAGATAGTTGAAGATTTCTGTTCGTGAGGAAAGGAGTTTGAAACCCTGAAGTTAGAATTCAACTGCTATGATGGATTCTGAAGTTGAAGGTTTCTTGAATAGGAACACTCAGTAGGACAGCAGCTTTTGGAGAGAGAAGATTCTTAATAAACTCAAAAATGTGATAGAAATTCAACAGGTCTGGCAGGATCTTTGGCTGGAGAAAGAGAGCCTTGAGTCTGATATTTTCATCTTCAGTTCTGCTATTATCAGAAGATTCTTGGCCTCTGGTTCTGGACGCATCACACTTCTAGCTGCCAGTTAGTTTACAGCAAACAATTTGTTGTCTTGAAATGTCTCTACCTCTCTCTTTTTAGCGAAAGTTTCTTTCAGATGGTTCTAGATGGAATCTTTCTCTGTATAGGCATTATGCTTTTGAACCCATTGTTAGCTGGTTTCTTAAGATGACCACTATTACTATATGATTTATGCAGCAAGCTAATTTATGTCCCGTTTAAGGCATTGACTTTGAAAATACCCCTTCTACCACCTGTAGTTCTTATCTTTTCTTCTGGTCAGTTCCGAATTTGCATTCTCATTATGAGTTATCAATAAAACTTCATTGTTTCCTGATGACACTACAGCAAGACATAATTAAATTGAGGGTTTTCTTTTGTCCTTCCTGAAGTGGAAAAGATTAGTCTAAAATTAGTGCAGCCTCACTTGGAATATTGTGTACAGTTCTGGTCGCCCCATTACAGGAAGAATGTGGAAGCATTGGAAAAGGTGCAGAGGAGATTTACCAGGATGTTGCCTGGTCTGAAGCGAAGGTCGAATGAGGAAAGACTGAGGGACTTGGGTCTGTTCTCATTGGAGAGAAGAAAGCTAAGAGGGGATTTAATAGAGACATACAAAATGATCAGAGGATTAGATAGGGTGGACAGTGAGAGTCTTTTTCCTAGGATGATGACATCGGCTTGTACGAGGGGGCATAGCTGCAAATTGAGGGGTGATAGATTTAAGACAGATGTCAGAGGCAGGTTCTTTACTCAGAGAGTGGTAAGGGCGTGGAATGCCCTGCCTGCCAATGTAGTTAACTCAGCCACATTAGGGGCATTTAAACAGTCCTTGGATAAGCATATGGATGATGATGGGATAGTGTAGGGGGATGGGCTTAGATTAGTTCACAGGTTGGCGCAACATTGAGGGCCGAAGGGCCTGTTCTGTGCTGTATTGTTCTATGTTGTTCTAAAATCCATATTTTTAATGGTCTGGAGTTGTTTCAAAACAGCTTTCTTCAAGGCTTTTGTTAAAAAAAATTGATGGCCTTCCAAGCAGCTTTTCTAAAAAATTACTGGATTGTAACTGCACAGTCATGATACTCTTCTGTTTTAGGTTGAGAAGTGATCTCCCTACCCAATCCTGTACTCCAGTTACTCTGCCAGATCTCTAATTGGTGAATTTACTCAGTGGGGAGAGATGCAGACCAATCCAATTATGAATCCTTAATGCACCTAAGCATTGTAATATTTAAGTCTATTGCAGGACGTGATGGGCCAAAGGGCATTTTTCTGTGCTATAGATCTCTATGTCTCTGTGACCCTGTGTATGCTTTTCGCATCCTAAACTCAACTGCACTTGTTAGATATTTATTGTGTCCCAGCTAATTATGCAGGCCTTTGAATATGCATTTAATTACTAATGATTGTTTGGATAGTTAAAAATGTTCTATTGTGTTGACTGATCCTTTGGAACATAGTAATTGTACATTATTGTGAAGTCTGAAGGTTCCTCAATATTTTAACTTGTGCACAGAAATTTTGAGAATTAGTCACGCAGTAAAAAGTGCATTTCAGGTATGCAGTGGTTGCAGATATTGTTCCCATACTGAGTGACTTCAACCCATTTGGGTTCATTAGCCTAGGCCAGATGCATTTTTTCATGTGGGCCAACACCAGAGCAGAGCCTGTCATCCATGGAGTTTAGTTGCTGCGGAATTGAGCAAAGCAGAGGAAAAGCAAACCCTTCAATATGTTTCTCATGGAGGCTGTTTTTCAAACATCCTGTATAAATTAGGACTTTCTACACTTTCTACATTCAGGATGGTGAAATTACTGAGAGCAATGTACCTTGGAGTGTTCCATATTTGAGAGGGGGCAGTGAAATGACTTCTAACATTTGGAATTCCTACATCTGGATGTGGCTGAATTTTTTCATGCTGCTCAGGATGTGTTGAGGACATGCAGCTTTCATTATCATCTGGCTGTAGAAATATTACTCATCCCTGCACCCTTGTGATCTTGCACTAAGATTTATTTCATTATTCTAAACCTGTGGTATAAATTGCAGTTGCTGTGGCCAACAGGATGTGATAACAATCTCCACACTTGAGACCGCACATTACTCAATCCTGACTGCACTTTGAGACTTATCTGGTCAACCTCACTTTGGAGATTATTATCTGCAATCACTGTTGGCTGTGAGACTTATCCAGCTTCATTTTGATTCCCAGGTGACATGGCACTTGTTGTTTTGTTATGCTCTGCAGTTCTCTTCCCCAAAGTATCTTTGCACAAGATTTTCAATAACAACCACAAAGCTGGCTTTTAACATTCATCACGCAGTGCAGTAAGTAAAATATTTCAAAAATATTTTGAACAGTAATTGGCAGACACCGATGTTGTTCCTCTTCACTTGGAAGGGTTTTGGCACCTTAAGGGTTGATATTGCAAGTTTGAAGATGGCTCTTTCCCAACCTAGTTCTGCTCCTTTAATGTATAATTAAACTGTGTGGTATTTCAACAGTAATTTTGCATTGAGGCATATACGTGAGCCATTAAGATTATTCCTTCTATGTGGGGTGGGAACTATAGACCTACAGCGAATATTATTCTTGTTGTTCTAGCTATAGGATGACAGCAGGTCCCTGAACATTAGTCTGCATTTACAGCATCTGTCAAGGCTATTGTAGGTCGTTCTAAGGACAAGAGAAATGTAAAAAGATTGTGAAATGGCCAAGCACATAGCAGATCAATTCGGTATCATTAAGTACACTTTGCTAAACACAAGGGACTACTTATGCGTTGGAATGAGGATTGATAGTGTGGATTACCAGAAGGTGTTCACATTTTCAGGCCAAATTTCAAAGGTATGAGATCGTATGAAAAGAATACTGAGTTCATGGCAGGAGGTATAGATAAAATTTAAAATAAAATGATAAATCCATATGAAACTTTAGTAAAGCCATTATGGAAATCATCTGCCAGTAAGGTTTGGGGCTTCACACTATTGATAAAATGTTGTGAGAAGAGATGCTCCTGAAGACAGTGCCTACAGCAACAAAACACGTACACTGAAAAAGACCTGAAAAATGTGTATTTTGTTGGAATGGAGGAGATTAAGGAATAATGCAACAGTAGTGTTTAAGATACTAGGGAGGTAAATTATTTCCAGTCATTGAGGTATTGAGGATGAGTAGTTATGGATGTGAGAGATTGATTTAAAAAAAGAGAAACCTCATTAGAGAGAGACCATTATTGGGCTCCTGTGTGTAGACTGGGGCTCCAAATTATAATAGTCGAAGTGAATACCAGGTTGGGATTTCACTTTTTTCTGGATATGTAAGCTGCCATCTGTATAGTTTAACAAGTGACTAGATGAATACCAGAGCTAAGTGACTCAGGTCTCATATGAGGCACATGTAGTATGTTGGTGGAAGTCGTGGGAGAGATGCGGATAGGGAAATGTTAAATCGACCACCATGGTAGTTGCAACATTCCTGGCACTTACCTGCCCCTTTCCCTTGCAGTTTTACCAGCGGTGGGGTGAGTATCAGGTTGTGCATTCACCTTGAGCATTACATTACCAGCTTTAATTAGCCAGCTGATTGTTGCATCAGTATAGCAATTTGCACATGGTTGTGGGGGCGGGAGGTGGTGTGTTACGTCCTCACATCAAGCTAATTTATAGCCCAGTTCATACTGATAGAGTTCCTACAATGCGGAAACAGGCCATTTGCCCCAACAAGTTCATGCTGACCCACTGCAGAGCATCCCAACCAGGCCCAACCCCCATTCCCAAAATTTTCCGTGGCGAACGCACCTAACCTGCACATCCGTGGATACAATGGGCAATTTAGAATGGCCAATCCACCTAACTTGCACATCTTTGGACTGTGGGAGGAAAGTGGAGCACCCAGAGGAAACCGGAGCACCCGGAGGAAACCCACACAGACATGGGGAGAATGTGCAAACTCCACATAGACAGCCATTCAAGGGTGGAATTGAACCTGAGTCCCTGGTGCTGTGAGGCAGTAGTGCTAACCACTGAGCCGCCATGCCACCTGTTAAATGGCTTCTGAAGAAGTTGGAGAGAGTTTGCTCTAACTATTATTTCAAGAGGGCAGGGCAATGTAGAATTCAGATTTGTGGCACTTCAAGCTAGGTTAGAAATGTTTTTGAAGGAAAGCATCTAAACGGATGTAGATTTGCATGTATCAGGGCCTGTAAACAAGCCTTTCGGGGTTAATTGGACTGTTTCCAAGTCATAACTCGAAATAATTCTCACACACAGCTCTAGCCCTTTGTGTCATTCTTTTTCTGGATCTGTAAACTGCCACCTGTATAATATAACTGCTTAAGGTGTGTTGTAATGGTTTTGCAGGGGTTAAAGGGGAACGGGTACTGAAATGTACTGGAATCAAACCTGCACGCCAGGTTGCGTGTCATTGCACCTGCGACCGTTGAAGACTGTTGTTATATCTGATAAGTGACCTGAATAATGCCAGAACCAAAGAAGCAGGTGGCTTAGGTCTCATAAGACCTACATGTCGTATGTTCTTTACTTAGTTAGTTCCATTGGAGGTAGTAAGAACTGCAGATGCTGGAGTCAGAGATAACACAATGTGGAGCTGGAGGAACACAACAGGCCAGGCAGCATCAGAGGAGCAAGAAAGTTGGCATTTCAGGTTGGAACCACCCGAAACATCAACTTTCGTGCTTCTCTGATGCTTCCTGGCCTGCTGTGTTCCTCTAGCTCCGCACTGTGTTATCTCAGTTTGGTCCATTTCTTTCTTTCAATTAGTGATATTAAAGGAATCAATAGTGTTTCTCTGTCAAAGCTGTAAAACATTAATTGTATGTAAGCTATTTAAAAAAAAGTTGAATGACTTTTAATATTCAAAAAGGAGAACTGTAACTAAGAATTCTCTTAAATTGCTGAATAATGTTATTAGTACTATTAATTGAAATAGGTACTTTGAAATGTCTCTGTATATTTGTTGCATTTATTCCAATGCCTAATATAAAAGAAGTGCATTTTTACCACCCAACCAGTGTTTCTTGTTCAGTGTATAGAGACTAGACCATTATTTGTTTTTCCTTCATCCTTGACTTCTTGCACTTCCAACTGCTTATTGTTCTGCCCAAGTGACTGCTCATGTTAGAGGAAGAAATGGCAAGTTACAGCAGTCACTCAACAGGATCTGTTTGAAAGCCCTTCTAGTTACATGTCCGTATCTCTGGTCTTCTTGCTGTTGGCAGACATCCTATTTTTACATGGAATCTTCAGGGACCTGAGGACAGTGAAACAAAAATGGGAATCTCTAGATCTGCCATTAAGAGTGAATGTTCCAGCCAAGAACATAAGAGGAGGCAAATCTTGTATTTGCAGGCTGCATCTTTCTATTGCACAGTCATTTAGCTTTGCACCCAATGCTGTATTTTAAAGAGAAATCCTCTCTACACCAAAACAAATCAGTTTTGATACACTATCATTCAACATTTGTTCAACATTTTAATCAATTGACTTAGATTACCCATAAAGTTGAATATCTTGATGTTATTTGAATCTCAGTTGAGTTACAGCTTGTTGTTTATACCAAAACTGCATTTTTGTAATGACAAATGATAAGACGTTGACTAGAATATACCCCTTACACTTCTTGGAGAATAGAAACGTTGAATTCATTTTGAAGTTTGTGCAGAGTGTCTATCATTAAGGATTAAGAATTATTAAGGATCTGAGGAGAGCCCATATTAACAGAAGGAATATTAATGGCATTTTCCCAAAGTAAAGTCATGTTTTGGTGCAAAGAGCTGCTTGCCAATATGGAGACACGTAATAACTTTCAGCATTTCAGACCAGGAGGCAGTATATTTTTTAGTTTTATATGGGAATGAATAATTAGCTGCTGATGGATGATTAGTTTAAACTTCACGCTGTCATATGAGGTCATATCTTGTCTTCACACATTTGGGTAAATGGGGTTGATAATTTGAATGTCTGACTATGTTATTGGTACATTTGGTTGTGGTTTTGTTTTGGCATACTACTTAATTTGATTGGTGGTGTTGCCGTGTTAGAGACTGAAATGTTGCAGCAGATAGAACCTTCAAATACTTGATACCTTGCCAAAACATTTGGCTATTCTTTAGCTACTATTTTTATTTCAACTTTGCATAACTGTGAAAAAGAAATCATTGTTTGTAAACAGGAATTTCTTGCTACTCTGAAACCAAACACAATATCAATTCATTCCATCACAGCTTAAATCTTAATATCACTTTCTGTAGTGCTGAGGGATTTCAAAAGTTCCAAGGCCTGAGCCTTTATGGGAAAATATTTTCTCTGAATAATCAGTTGATGTTATCCAAGATTTTCTGATTTGCAGCTTGGACTTTTCAACCCTCAGAAGGTTGAAAATACTGTTCAATGATCAACATTCAATGATTAGTATTATCCAGAGAAGTGTGTGACTCAGTAGACGTACTTGTTAAAATATGAAAGGGCAACCAGTTTGATTTCATTCTGTGCTTTTGTGAGAGAGTTTAGGGTGAATTATACACATTGGGATAGATCTTTGGAGTTGTTTTCCATTAGTTATATAACTCAGCCGACTTCCAGAAATGGAGTGAGTGAAGTCAGGCAGGTTCTGGAACAGAGGGGCCAATCTGCTCTGTTGGACTCCTGCCCGAGCAAAGCAGACAAAATTTTAATGTCGTACAGCTGTTTGATTATTCACAATCTTTTCGTTCACCATGAACAATTTAATTTATTCAGTAATGTGAATTAAGCAAAGTAAATAAAAATAGTGAAGCAAGAATGTGATGTAATAGCATTCAATTAGCTAGTTGGTAGACTATGCAGCAATTAACCTTAAAGTCAACACAGGTCCTCAACCAACTTCCATTTTGTACGCACTATACAAGAGTTTCCCTCTCAAATTATTTTCAGACCCTTGTTTTTGTTTGGGAAAATGGCTCTGGTGAATACTCCTTACAGGAGAAGAGCTTATTTGTCATTCAATTGTTTAAAGTGGCAGCTATGGCACGTTCAGTGCCAGAATTATGGAAAGTGTTCATGTTCTGATACACTAAAATACCATTTTACAAGAGTGGGGCTTATTCAGGATCACTTTTCAACGGGATTAGTAATCACAAAACACCTGCACCCATCTAAATTATAACATGACATAACATCACATAAAGCACTACCTGTAATAAGTGATTTAAGAATACTTCACACACACATCCCATGAGATGGATACATTGCAGAATCTGTGCATCCCTCAGGCACATGGAACAGGAGCACATGGGAAGCAGGAAGACAGAAAGGGCAGGAGCATGGGAAGAGCAAGAGCATAGAGAGAGAGTAAGAGTGCAGGGAAAGTTGAAGCACAGGGAGACTTGGAACATGGGGTGTTCTGGAGCATGGGGAGATTTTAATGTGGGAGAGTTGGAGCATAAGGAGAGAATAGGAGTCACTCCCAAGCCCACCTCTACGTCATTGACACCCAGAAGATGGATGCAGATCCTGAAGAATCTGTGGATATCAGTTTGACAAATAATAAATTTGAATGTCAACACCAAGTATAGAAATCTCTTAAATGATTAATAATTAGCTACTACAAATGCTTATCACTATTTACAAAGTGAGATATTGCAATAAGTGAGGTGAAAACGTATGTCCCTGTACTTCTCCCTGAAGTTTAACATTGTATCACCAGACAATTTGTTGTTATTTGAAAGGAGGGAAGGGAAACACACTCCATTTTGGACTAACTTTTTACAAGAGGTTACAAATAAATAATAACGGAAATTTCATTTGTAAATGCAGGTTTTAATGAATAAAAATTTATCACTGAGCAAAATGAAATCAGTTTTATTGGTAGTAAATTGAACTGTGGCATATTGTATGCCATGGTAATGCATTTGCTAATGGAGGCTGTCAATCCCCTTATGGAAGAACAGATGCTGAACAAAATATGCACCGTCTAAAATGAGAGGGGATATGCAGACTGCTCTGGATCCTGGCAGTGCATAGCTTTTACTAAACCACTTGGCTGGGAGCAATCTCCATGGTTGGCTTTGAGCCTCAATGAATGCAGTTGTGATTAACTGCTGTGGGGAAGCAAATGTGGTGCCTGTGATTTGTGAAGGGTCCAGTCTCTAAGTATGATGGGCAAATTTCCATTAGGTTGTCTGATGTAAAGACCCCTACAGTGCATCAGTGATGCCAAAGCCTCCAATTTAGGAAGGAATCTCACTGATTTTTCTCCTAAATTGTTTTATTTTATCTGAAAGCTATTGTAATAAATTTCATTTCACAAGTAATGTTTTATAGATAGTAATTGTGCATTTTATTTTCACCTCCTTATTTGTTGCTTCCTCTGTTTCAGGTGGTGATTGAAGTTTGCAATCATACCACCTTGATAGAAACAGAGCAGTGTCAAGAGGTCAGTGCTCAAGATAGGAAATGGACCACCGAAAGCATGTTGACCAGAAAGACAGTAGCAGATCCCAAGCAGCAAATTACAAGTTTGTTTCCATAAATACAAGTGCTGTTCAGTACATTTGTAACGTCAGTAAATTTTTTGAATAGGTGAGAATAAAATAACAACATTTTTTGTAGAATTTTAAAGTTACTATCCCACCCTCAAGCACTTCAGCACCAGAACTCAGTTGTAGACACTGCTGTGCCTTCATTTCCCCATCTTATATGTTTCAATCCAGTCGCATCTTACTCTTATAATCTGCAGCGGATACAAGCCTGACCTGTGCAACCCACTTCATAAGACAACTTTCCATTTATGGTTATTAGTATAATAAATCTCCTCTCAACTGAAGACATGCATTTACATCCTTCCTTAAATAAGGAGACCAATACTGTATGTAGCACTTTAGATGTGGTCTCACCAGTGCCTGGTATAACTGAAGCATAGCCTCCCTATTTTTATATTCAATTCCCCTTGAGAGTAAATGATAACAGTCTTTTAGCTTTCCTGATTATTTTCTGTACCTTTACACTAACCTTTTGTGATTCTTGCATGTGGACAACCAGAGTCCTCTACATCTCCGAGATTTCACACACTGTAGTTAAAATGCTTCTTTCTCAGTTTTCCTGCCAAAATGAATAATTCTGATAATATTGAATTTCTTTTTTAAAAGTGCCTTTTTTTTTGTTTGTAGCTACATAGTACTGTTTTATTTAATATCCCACACTTGATGATGAAGGGGCCTTTATCTCAGTGTTTTGTTACCACAGTATAAATGCTTTATGAATCATGTGCACATAGATAAGAGATGATTGATAGTGAATTTGGCACATGAACATAAATAATACTTATCTTGAGGCAGATGTCTGTCATCTGTATGCACAAATAATGTATTCTTTAAATTTAGTCTGACATTGATCTGAGAGATTTATCCTACAGCTTTGAGTTGCACGTTGTTGTTTAAATCAATTTTGATTCAATATTAAATGAAAACTTGGCTTGAGGCATGGAACTTTTCTGACTTATTGAAGTTCAAATGTGAGGAGCAAGAAAGCTGGTGGCCTGAAGAGTTTAAATGATACCATTGTAGTGATTGCATAAATAAACTCCCAGATTCAGTTTTCACAAAAAAAGAAGTGATATTAGGTTCCAATATCTGGATCAACGCTGAGGTTGGTCCAATCTCCATGTTCCACAATGAATTTGATGATGAATGCTTTTCATTAGCTTACAGCAGTGACAATAACTATGTGTAGACTATTTTTTCTGTTTTTATTTATCTGTTAAAAACCATAGGTATGTCCCACAATTAACATATTGCAGTTTTTTCAACAATCTTGTTGCCCCTTGCTGCAGCATACCTGTTTTACTGTTGACTTGTCAGAGTTGAGTACCCATCTGCTTGGATATCATTTTTTTTGAAATAGCCTCATAATCCAGTCAAAAATTTAACAGTTGCACAACAAACGTGTAATTGTTGCTGTATTGGCTGCAAACTCGGCAGACAGGGATCCAACACATTGTGGAGCCTGCTGGATACTGTATCGGTCAACGCAGCAACAGCATTCTGTGAGTTTATCAGATTATTGCTTCAAGCATTCAATGATTTTTGAACTGAAAACAAAAGTGGGCTGATGTTTGAATGTGGAAAGAACTGATTTCAAAAGCATAATGTTCTAATTAAGTCACAATCAACATTTTGCATCATTCCTCATGAATTCTTTCACCAGAATCCAATTGGTTAATGGTCCTGACTTCATTTGAAAGCAAAGTTTCAGAACACAGCACAGTAATTGTTCAACAACAGAAGCCAAATTAGATGGTGTCCTTAATTCCAGCAATTAATCCTTTTCTTTTGTTTATTGGTATTAGGATTAGTTTTACACCTCAAAGAAGTTGAGCTTCGGTAGCATGGTTCGAAAAAAGGATAAACATTTTGATAAATTTGGCTGAGTAATGTTACAGTAGGCAATTCCGCAGCTACCTGCTTTTCCTATTTCTGCTTTCCGTCATGCTCAGAGATTAACTTAGAATTTATGTAAAATTGTTTCTGTCTAGAGTAGCTGGAAATGTACTCTTTTAGAAAAATATGGGTACAATTATATTTTTCATTCCCAATTCACGAGTTATAATATAGTATACAGCACTGTCATAAGAATAACTCAAACATTGAAGTCATTGGGATATACAGAAGAATGACGTTCCATTGTGGGGGATGCTTGCTAATTGAGATGTGTGTAATCATTAGGTGGTAGTGGAAGTCTGAAGGCTGTTTTTCATCTTCTGAGGAATGGGCCAGCCTTTTTCTAGCATACTTCTTCTGAACTATTAAGCATAAAGAATAATGGACCCTCAGAAATGATGGCAAGACAGTAAACTCCTTGTAACTCAGACAACAGGAACAGGAGTTTATGTTCATCATGTGAATCTTTTTACACTTTGCTTCTGATATTAGCTATGCTATATATTGCTCAGAGGATTCCGTGCTGGCCCTTTGTGATGGCATTCATGTTTGAAGGGGGATATTAACCAAAGAATATTGAAAGGAGCGCAAAGAACATGTTCATTTTAATATTTATATATATGTGCATATAATTATATGTGTTTTCATGTAATGTTTGACCAATACATATGGTAATCCTGAATTCTAATGGGATGAAATAATCAAAACTGATTGAAAGATTTATGAGCCCAAAATAGATCATAAATTTAAATGGCAGACTTATGGATGTACAAGGACTCAATACTGGAAAAGTTCAGTGAAAAGAAGAAAAAAGACAAATTAATACGTAGGTCATGAAATTGAGCTCCGCAATGCCAGTGAATTAGATTTCATAATAGCTGTGAATCAGGCTCCACAGTACCAGTGAATTGGACTTCACAATAATAGTGAATCAACTGCACTGTGCCAGTGAATCAGGTTCCATAATGCCAGTGAATTGGACTTCACAGTAACAGCACTCACACCACAGTGCCAATGAATTGGGCTTCACAGTTCCAATGCTGGCAGCATTATGAGAGCGCTAAACTCCAAAAGAATGCTTCCAACCACTTTTATTTCAGCTTGGATGATATGCCCTATCTGACAGGGCACTAGTCTTGAGGTGTTATGAGAGTGCCAGGTCAGATTAGGTTGGTACATACTTAGAAATGTATGAATCAGGAACAGGATTAAGCTATTCAGCCCTTCAAGCCTGCTGCACCATTCAATAAGATCATAGCTGATGTGGATTCCTGTGGATTGTATCACGAATAACATAATCATCTTCAATTTTTGTACCATTGGATCCTTCAAGTTGGGAGCAAATAAAATGCACAAAGGTCTCACACCAAAGGCCTCTATTTTCTTCCGAAGGCCTTTACCTATTTTACAGGTTTCTGAGACATGCAGGAGAAAATGCCACATTTTTGAGACTTTTTTCCTTTTTATGAGCTTGAGTTTTCTTATTGTTAATGTCCTAATCGTCGCAAAAATACTTGTGGCATTTTCTAACCTTCTCCTAACCTCTGTGTCACATCTGCTGTCTTCTGTTATAATTTGTCCTAAATAGACAATCACATCTGTCTATACAAATGTGACACCATCAATTGCAATCTTCACTTTCATTTCTTCTCGTGTCTTCTTTCTAACTACCATTGCTTATGACTTTTTGATGTTCAGATTTGATCAGATTATAAACTTTTAGATTCTACCTGATCTATGATATTTTGTCAGTTCTCTTCTGATTCCAAAAATAGTGCAGTCAGATTACCACAGGTTTATGTTCATACCTCCAACCTTTATCTCTAGATTTATGACTAATTCTGAATATTTGTTTTGTAAATGTATTGATCAGCTTTGGTGACAGTACGTGCCCTGTTTTAGTCTTCACTTGTAACATGTCTGATTGTGTCTTTTCTTGTCTAATTCCCACTATTTGAATGCAGAATGCGTTTTCATCATCTATACGAAGCTGGTGTGACTGTTCTGCTTTACTTCTGGATATTTATTCATCTAGGCAAAGATCTTAGGTTAAATATTGCCTAAATCTAGGCTGTGTTTCACTGTGTTTCATAGAATCCCTACAGTGTGCAGTGTGGAAACAGCCCATTCAGTCCACACCACTCCTCCAAAGAGCATCCCACCGAGACCCATTCCCCTATCCCTGCATTTCCCATGTCTAACCCACCTAGCCTAAACATCCTTGAACACTATGGGCAATTTAGCATGGCCAGTCCACCTACTCTGCACATCTTTGGACTGTGGGAGGAAACCGGAGCATCAGGAGGAAACCCACGCAGACACGGGGAGAACGTACAAACTCCACACAGACAGTCACCCGAGGCTGGAATTGGACCCAGGTCCCTGGCTGTGAGGCAGTAGTGCTAACCACTGAGCCACCGTGCCACCCCTTTCTTTTCTCAACTTACCTTTATGCTTTGCAAGCTCAAGGTGACTAATACAGATATTCAGCTAGCTTCGTTGGCTGGACGACTGGTTTGCAAGTGATACCAGCAGTGTGAGTTCAGTTCCTGCACTGGCTGAAGTTACCAAGAAGGACTTGCATTCTCAACCTTCTCCCCTTGCCTGCAGTGTGGTGTCCCTCGGGTTAAGTCAAAGCCAGACATCTTCCGCTAATGAGAGTGTAGCTATATAAGACTAGAAGTCAATCATTTCAGCTCTGTCACATCATTGCTATAGTACCTTGTCTTAGTGTTCCAGGGCCATACATCTTCAGTTATTTTGTCAATTTTATCTTCCCATTATCATAAGATCAGAAGTGTGCTATCCCCTGATGGTTGCACAAGATTCAGTACCATTTGCGACTCTTCAAATACTGAGCCAGACCATATTGACATGCCGCAAAATCTAGACAACATCCAGGCTTGGGTTAATAGGTGGCAAGTAACATTTGGGCCACACAAATGCCAGGCATTAAGTCTTTCAAATGAAAGAATTTTGCCAGAGCGCATTGATGTTCAATGGTGTTACCAATTCTGAATACCCTACTGTCAACATCCTGGGGTTATCATTGCAAAGAAATTGAACTGGCCCACGTATAGAAATATTACAGGAGCAGTTCAGAGGTTGGCAATACACTGGTGAGTAACTTGCCTGTTGTATTCACGTCATCTATAAGGCACACTCAGTTACAGTATTTGATTCAATACTCTCCACTTCTCTGGATGAACATATCTCCAAAGACATACCAGATTGCCACCATTCAAGACAGAGCTTGATTAGAACTCTGTCCACTGCCTTAAATATTAACTCCCTATACTATTATTGCACAGAGCTCCAGCAATGTGTATCATATACCTTTTTCCAGCAAAATGCACTGGAAATCACAAATTTACAGTAAGAGGGGCATCTGCTTATTTAACAAAATGCATTGCAGTAACTCATCAAGGCCCCTCCAATAACACCTTCCAAACGTGTGACATCTAGCATATGGAAGGACAAGAGCAGCAGATGCATGGGAACACCAGCACTTGCAAGTTGCCTTCCAAGTTCCACCATCCTAGGGATGGGCAATGAATGCTGGTTCACCAGTAATGCCCACACCTCGAGTAAATGGAAAAATAAATCTTCAAGGTGGGTCAGGCAGCATCTGTGGAGAGAAAGCAAGCTAATATTTCGAGTCTAGATCACTCTTCATCAGAGAATTTTTTAAGATGTCAGAGGCAAAGAAAGGTTTGAAACTGATGAGTACAGGAAAAATTCTGCGCACAGATGAAGTAACCACTGAACATTTAAATACGCTGGGATAAAGGATCCACATCATTGTTGCTACATAATCAAGCAAAACTCCCCAATCTGAACCCGCCTCTCCCCAATTCATTTTTATAAGTGATAAAATGATCCTCTGGGCCAAAATCTTGAAATAAACACTGTTGTATAAGATAATGGTTATGATCAAGTTAATGCTGAAGACTGCATTAAGTTCTACCTAATCTGATCATGTCATAAAGACTTAGGTGGGGAAAGGCAGAACAGCTCTGGAGCTTAAAGGAGTCAGGCTGACTTTCAAGTTCTCCTCATAGTCTTTACAATAATGGCTTGCTTATTGAACATATACCTGTTGCTATCGTGCAAAAAACTACACCTTGTTTAAGGCATGAGTGTCTCCTCTTTAGACTGTGTATGAGACCAATCAGGTCCTGCAGATCCCAAACTGAAACTATTATGATGGGAAGAAAACTACCTTGTGGTGAACAATTGTTCCTACACAGTAGTGCCAGTGGTGATTATCTGAAGATTTAGTTTTGATGTAGTATAAGAACATGATTGCCAGTGGACTGAATTGGAATTTGATTTAGCAGAATAGATCAAACCCAGAAGCAGTATCCAGTGATAGCAGGAACTGCAGATGCTGGAGAATCTGAGATAACAAGGTGCAGAGCTGGATGAACACAGCAGGCCAAGCAGC
>JAHRHZ010000024.1:37984076-38002959 GCA_024137785.1 Ginglymostoma cirratum | reverse complement strand
AGGATGTTGCCTGGTATGGAAGGTGCTAGCTATGAAGAGAGGTTGAGTAGGTTAGGATTGTTTTCATTAGAAAAAAGGAGATTGAGGGGGGACCTGATTGAGGTCTTCAAAATCATGAAGGGTATAGACAGGGTTGATAGAGATAAGCTTTTTCCCAGGGTGAGGGATTCAATAACAAGGGGTCATGCGTTCAAGGTGAGAGGAGAAAAGTTTAAGGGGGATACATGCGGAAAGTACTTTACACAGAGGGTGGTAGGTGCCTGGAACGCGTTGCCAGCAGAGGTAGTAGAGGCAGGCACGGTAGATTCATTTAAGGTGCATCTGGACAGATGCATGAGTAGGTGGGGAGCAGAGGGATACAGATCCTTAGGAATTCGGCGATAGGTTTAGACAGTGGACTTGGATTGGCACAGGCTTGGAGGGCCGAAGGGCCTGTTCCTGGGCTGTAAGTTTTCTTTGTTCTTTGTTCTGACATAGACGCATCAGCAATTTGAACAACAATCTTCTGAATTCTGACTTTTAAGCTCCATAGACACACTTTTCCAGTAATCCATCATGAGACAGGTTAGTTTTACCTGACTGATGATGAGGGCAAAATCGCGCTTGATCTTTATTTTTAGTATGAGCACAGCCCAGTAGGGGCAGCTCAGTGGTTAGCACCGCTGCCTCACAGTGCTAGGGACCTGGGTTCAGTTCCACTCTTGGGCATCTATCTGTGTGGAGTTTGCACATTCTCCCCACATCTGCGTGGATTTCCTCTGGGTGCTGCAGTTTCTTCCCACAGTCCAAAGATGTGCAGGTTAGGTGGATTGGCTGTGCTAAATTGCCTGTAGTGTTCAGGGATGTGTGGATTAGGTGGGTTATGGGGGGATGGGTCTGGGTGGGATGCTCTAAGGGTCAGCATGGACTTGTTTGCCCAAAGAGCCTGTTTCCACACTGTAGGGATTCTATGATCTGTAGGGATCATTAGTGAAATTACCAATGAATTTAATTGGATATTGAACTCTTGTGTTAAGTCTTCCTCTGTCAAAAATTTTGTTTGTTTGAAGTTTAAAGCAATTGTCTGCAGATTTAAAAACATGATTAAAAGCACCAATGTCATCCTTATACGTGTTTGTGAACTTGTCTCAGCAATCACTGATGAATGAATATGATTGTCCATCTAGGAAATTCTGTGTCACTGGTCATGGGCTCTGTTGGTTCTTAGATGGCCGGTGAACCTGGTGCTGGAGTTGCATCTCTTGGCAAGTGTTTCTGGTGGGGGCGGGTGGTGGTGAAATTGGTCCTTGGTCTTGACCTTGCTGGATTTACTTTAGAATACAGATCTCCCACCCATCCTCCTCCTCTAACCAAAAAGGTTCTGTGCGCCGATTTGGTAAGTTACTAGTTTTTTTTTCCAATAGTCTGTTTTTTAGAATTCAGAACAATGGGAATGGATGTTAGGGCTGTTGCATGCTCCTCCTGTAGGATGTGGGAGGTAAGGGTCACCACTAGTGTCCCTGCTGACTTCATCTGTGGGAAGTGCACCCAACTCCAGCTCCTTGGAAACCGCGTTAGGGAACTGGAGCTGGAGCTGGATGAATTTTGGATCATTCATGAGGCTGAGGGGGTGATTGAGAGGAGTTACAGGGAGCTAGTCACACCTCAGGTACAGGAAAAAGGTAGATGGATTACAGTCAGGGGACGGAAAGGGAACAGGCAGTCAGTGCAGGGATCCCCTGTGGCCGTTCCCCTCAATAACAAGTATACCGTTTTGGATACTGTTGAGGGGGACGACTTACCAGGGGTAAGCCATGGGGTACAGGTCTCTGGCGCAGAGTCTGTCCCTGTTGCCCAGAAGGGAAGGGGGGAGAGGAGGGGATCATTAGTCATTGGGGACTCCATAGTTAGGGGGACAGATAGGAGATTCTGTGGGAACGAGAGAGACTCGCGGTTGGTGTGATGCCTCCCAGGTGCCAGGATCCGTGATGTCTCGGATCGTGTTTTTGGGATCCTTAAGGGGGAGGGGGAGCAGCCCCAAATCGTGGTCCACACAGGCACCAACGACATAGGTAGGAAGAGGGACGGGGATGTAAGGCAGAAATTCAAGGAGCTAGGGTGGAAGCTTAGAGCAAGAACAAACAGAGTTGTTACCTCTGGTTTGTTATCCGTGCCATGTGCTAGCGAGGCGAGGAATAGAGAGAGAGAGCAGTTGAACACGTGGCTACAGGGATGGTGCAGGAGGGAGGGATTCAGATACCTGGATAATTGGAGCTCATTCTGGGGTAGGTGGGACCTCTGCAAACGAGATGGTCTGCACCTGAACCAGAGGGGTACCAATATCCTGGTGGGGAAATTTGCTAATGCTCTTCGAGAGGGTTTAAACTAATTCAGCAGGGGGATGGGAACCTGACTTGTAGCTCCAGTGTATAGGAAGTTGAGAGTAGTGAGGTCATGAATAAGGTTACAAGGTCTCAGGAGTGTACCGGTAGGCAGGAAGGTGGTTTGAAGTGTGTCTACTTCAACGCCAGGAGCATCCGGAATAAGGTGGGTAAACCTGCAGCATGGGTTGGTACCTGGAACTTTGATGTTGTGGCCATTTCAGAGACATGGATAGAGCAGGGACAGGAATGGTTGTTGCAGGTCCCGGGTTTAGATGTTACAGCAAGATCAGGGAAGGTGGTAAAAGAGGGGGTGGTGTGGCATTGTTAGTCAAGGACAGTATTACGGTGGTAGAAAGGACGTTTGATGAGGACTCGTCTACTGAGGTAGTATGGGCTGAGGTTAGAAACAGGAAAGGAGAGGTCACCCTGTTGGAAGTTTTCTATAGGCCTCTGAATAGTTCCAGAGATGTAGAGGAAAGGATAGCAAAGATGATTCTGGATAGAGCGAAAGGAACAGGGTAGTTGTTATGGGGGACTTTAACTTTCCAAATATTGACTTGAAACGCTACAGTTCAAGTACTTTAGATGGGTCAGTTTTTGTCCAATGTGTGCAGGAGGGTTTCCTGACACAGTATGTAGATAGGCCAACAAGAGGCGATGCCACATTGGATTTGGTACTGGATAATGAACCAGGCCAGGTGTTAGATTTGGAGGTAGGTGAGCACTTTGGTAATAGTGACCACAATTCGGTTACGTTTGCTTTAGCAATGGAAAGTGATAGGTATATACCGCAGGCAAGAGTTATAGCTGGGGGAAGGCAATTATGAGGGGATTAGGCAAGACTTAGGATGCATAGGATGGGGAAGGAAACTGCAGGGGCTGGGTACAATTGGAATGTGGAGCTTGTTCAAGGAACAGCTACTGCGTGTCCTTGATAAGTATGTACCTGTCAAGCAGGGAGGAAGTGGTCGAGCGAGGGAACCGTGGTTTACTAAAGAAGTTGAATCTCTTGTCAAGAGGAAGAAGGAGGCTTATGTAAAGATGAGGCGTGAAGACTCAGTTAGGGCGCTTGAGAGTTACAAGTTAGCCAGGAACGACCTAAAGAGAGAGCTAAGAAGATCCAGGAGGGGACATGAGAAGTCTTTGGCAGGTAGGATCAAGGAAAACCCTAAAGCTTTCTATAGGTATGTCAGGAATAAAAGAATGACTAGAGTAAGATTAGGGCCACTCAAGGACAGTAGTGGAAAGTTGTGCATGGAGTCCGAAGAGATAGGAGAGGGGCTAAATGAATATTTTTCATCAGTATTCACAAAGGAAAAAGGCAATGTTGTCATGGGGAATACTGAGATACAGGCTGTTAGACTAGATGGGATTGAGGCTCATAAGGAGGAGGTGTTAGCAATTCTGGAAAGTGTGAGAATAGATAAGTCCCCTGGGCTGGATGGGATCTATCCTAGGATTCTCTGGGACGCTAGGGAGGAGATTGCAGAGTCTTTGGCTTTGATCTTTATGCCGTCATTGTCAACAGGAATAGTGCCAGAAGACTGGAGGATAGCAAATGTTGTCCCCGTGTTCAAGAAGGGAAGTAGAGATAACCCTGGTAATTATAGACCAGTGAACCTTACTTCGGTTGTGGGTAAAGTGTTGGAAAGGATTATAAGAGATAGGATTTATAATCATCCAGAAAGGAATGATTTGATTAGGGATAGCCAACACGGTTTTGTGGAGGGTAGGTCGTACCTCACAAATCTTATTGAGTTCTTTGAGAAGGTGACTAAATAGGTGGATGAGGGTAAAGCAGTTGATGTGGTGTATATGGATTTCAGTAAAGCGTTTGTTAAGGTTCCTCACGGTAGGCTGTTGCAGAAAATTTGGAGGCATGGGATTCAGGGTGATTTAGCGGTTTGGATCAGAAATTGGCTAGCTGTAAGAAGACAGAGGGTGGTGGTTGATGGGAAATGTTCATCCTGGAGTTCAGTTACTAGTGGTGTACCGCAAGGATCTGTTTTGGGGCCACTGCTGTTTGTCATTTTTATAAATGACCAGGATGAGGGCGTACAAGGATGGGTTAGTAAATATGCGGATGACACTAAAGTCGAGGAGTTGTGGATAGAGCGGAAGGATGTTGCAGGTTACGGAGGGACATAGGTAAGCTGCAGAGCTGGGCTGAGAGGTGGCAAATGGAGTTTAATGTGGAAAAGTGTGAGGTGATTCACTTTGGAAGGAGTAACAGGAATACAGAGTACTGGGCTAATGGTAAGATTCTTGGTGGTGTGGACGAGCAGAGAGATCTTGGTGTCCATTTGCATAGATCCCTGAAATTTCCCACCCAGGTTGATAGCGTTGTTAAGAAGGCGTACGGTGTGTTAGGTTTTATTGGTAGAGGGATTGAGTTTCGGAGCTGTGAGGTCATGTTGCAGCTGTACAAAACTCTGGTGCGACCACACTTGGAGTATTGCGTACAGTTCTGGTCACCGCATTATAGGAAGGATGTGGAAGCATTGGAAAGGGTGCAGAGGAGATTTACCAGGATGTTGCCTGGTATGGAGGGAAGGTCTTATGAGGAAAGGCTGAAGGACTTGAGGCTGTTTTCGTTAGAGAGAAGAAGGTTAAGAGGAGACTTAATAGAGACATACAAGATGACCAGAGGATTGGATAGGATGGACTGTGAGAGCCTTTTTCTTCGGATGGTGACGGCTAGCACGAGGGGACATAGCTTTAAATTGAGGGCTGATAGATATAGGACAGCTGTCAGAGGTAGGTTCTTTACTCAAATAAAGTAAAGAGTAGTAAGGGCATGGAATGCCTTGCCTGCAGCAGTTGTAGACTCGCCAACTTTAAGGGCATTTAAATGGTTGTTGGATAAACATATGAATGATAATGGAATAGAGTAGGTTAGATGGGCTTCAGATTGGTTTCACAGGTCGGTGCAACATCGAGGGCCGAAGGGCCTGTACTGCGCTGTAATGTTCTATGTTTTATGTTCTATGTTCATACAACAGTACAGGACAGTACAGGCCCTTTGGCCCACGGTGTTATGCCGAACTATTATCCTACTCGCAGATCAACTACCCTGTCTACCCTACATTGTATACCCTACATTTTACTATCATCCATGAGCCTATCCAAGAGTCGCTTAAATGTCCCTAATGTATCTGACTCTACTACCACCGCTGGCAATGGATTCTTTGCACGCACCACTCTCTGTGTAAAGAACCTACCTCTGACATCTCCCTGTACCTTCCTCCAATCACTTTAACATTATGCCCCCTCGTAATAGTCATTTCTGCCCTGAGAAAAAGTCTTAGGCTGTCGACACTATCTATGCCTCATCATCTTGTACACCTCTATCAAGTCACCTCTCATCCTTCTTTGCTCCAATGAGAAAAGCCCTAGCTCCCTCAACCTTTGCTCATAAGACTTGCCCTCCAGTCCAGGCAGCATCCTGGTAAATCTCCTCTGCACCCTCTCTAAAGCTTTCACATCCTTCCTGTGAAGAGGCGACCAGAACTGAACACAATATTCCAAGTGTGGTCTAACCAGTGTTTAAAAGAGCTGCGGCATAACCTCACGGCTCTTAAACTCAACTCCCCTGCCAATGAAAGCCAACACACCATACGCCTTCTTAACAACCCTATCAACTTGTGTTGCAACTTTGGATGTGAACCCCAAGATCCCTCTGTTCCTCCACACTGCCAAGAATCCTGCCATTAACCCTGTATTCTGCATTCAAATTCAACCTTCCAAAATGAATCACTTCATACTTTCCTGGGTTGAATTGCATCTGCCTGGAGTCTCTTTTATGTCCACAGAAATGCCTATCTGTACCCCTAACGATTGAGTCACCGATAACTACTACTCTACTGCTCTTTGTCCTTCCCTTCTTAAGAACAGAGCCAGCCATGGTGCCACCAGCCTGGCTGCTTCTGCTGTTGCCTCCTGATTGGTCAACCCCCCCAATGGTATCTAAATTGGTATACTTGTTAGAGAGGAGGACAACCACAGTGGATTCCTGCACTGGCTGCCTGCCCCTTCTAGTGGTCACTCATCTATCTGCCTGCACCTTGGGTGTCACTGCATCTCTAAAACTACTGCCTACGATGCTTTCTGCCAACCTCATGCTCCTAAGTGCATCCAACTACCGCTTAAACCTATCCATCCGGTCTGTGAGGAGCTGCAGTTGGGTGCACTTCCTGCAGATGTCGTTGTCTGAGACGCTGGAATGTCTAGTTCTGTTCTGATTGGATCATCCTGGCAATCTTACTTGCACTGTTACCTCTGCTGCCGTATCTTTCTAATTAATTATGTATTCTTACTTTAAATCTTTTCAACTGTAAACAACAAGGGAAGGGCAATAGATCTCGGTTGGTCCCTTGTCCTTCCAGGTTCCACAATCAGACATTGAATGCCTTAGAGAGAAAACACTTTTCCAAATAATGAAACAAACTGCTCAAACAGTGTAGGAAAAAATAAGATTGCTCATCATTGTGTGCAAAACAGGAATAACTTCTAAATACTAAACAAAAAAAGCAAAGAACAGCAGATGCTGGAAATCAGAAATTGCTGGTAAAAACTCAGCAGGTCTGATAGCATCTGTGGAGAGAAGGCATAGTTAATATTTTGGGTCCAATGACCCTTCTTTAGAAGAGTGTAAATATTGTTCACTGATCAGCTTGCACAGCTAAAAATATGCAAACTTCAATGTGTGGATTTTTCAAAGAATCATAGAATCCCTACAGTGTGGAAACAGGCCAATCGGCCCAACTAGTCCATACCACCCCTCCAAAGAACATCCCACCCCAAGTCATTCCCCTACCTCTGCATTTCCCCATTTCTAACCCACCTAACCTAAACATCCCTGAACACAATGGGCAATTTAGCATGGCCAATCCAACTAGCCTGTACATCTATGGACTGTGGGAGGCAAGAGGATCACCTGGAGGAAACTCATGCAGCTATGGGGAGAATGTGCAAACTCCACACAGACAGTCGCCTGAGGGTGGAATCAAACCCGGGTCCCTGGTTCTGTGAGGCAACAGTGCTGACCACTGAGGCACCATGCCCAAGAATTCACTCTGTCAATTATTTTGTGACAACTTAAAAATTATACGAATTGTCGTTATTGTAATAAGGTCAGCCAAATGGACATCTTAGAATGATTTCATTGATTAGGGCTGATAATCTACTCCAATCAGGAGTCCTGGCTGACAGATACAAACTAGAGGGCCAGACATCCTCAAAGTCTGGGAGCTAGCTGTGAGGAAACTGGATCAGTGTTAAGCACGTTCTGGTCTAAATTAAGGGTGACTTGGTGATTGGATACTGGCCTCTGGAGTCTATTGTGTTGATGAGCAAAGCATGTTCCGGAAGAAGTTCGTTAACAACAGTCATCTTTGAGTTGGGGTAAGCATTTCTGGCATCATATCGTTATTTGGGAAGCTTGACTCATTTGATCCTGCTGATGATGACTGGCCCAGTGTGTGGAAAGAATAGTTTTTTTTGGGCAAATGCCATTGGGCCAGATGAAAAGCAATGAGTAACTTTTGTGACAGCTTGTGGACCTGCAGCTTTTTCAGCTGTTAGGATCCAAACATTACCTGAGGCATCAGATAATAAAACTTAAGAAAAATTATGATTCCAAGCCTCCTCTAATTCTGAGTAACTATCAATTTTACGCAGCCATTCGAAAACCAAGGGAGTCCGTATTGGAGATAGTAGGAACTGCCGATGCTGGAGCATCTGAGATAACAAGGTGTAGAGCTGGATGAACACAGCAGGCCAGGCAGCATCAGATGAGCAGGAAAGCTGACATTTCGGGTCTGGACCCTTCTTACATCTTGTTATCTCAAATCCGTATTGGAATTTTTGACTAGGTTAGGAGACTGGCAGAGGAATGTTACGAGTTGCAAGGCATTCCGATGGAAGTGGTCACTCTGACCAGTCCGACTGAGCTTGAGCAACACCAGCTGAGTAAAGGTAATTGCATAGTCTCACTCAAGACATACCCTGAACAGAGGGACTCTAGGTCAACCAATGACAACACCCCAAAACAAAGCCAAACTTTGGCTAAATGGTTAACATTTTCTTCAGTATCTGGGCTGGCAAGTCATTGTAGTTGCTGCCAGTATGGAGACTCGAGACAACAAAAGAGACCCACGAGACCTAAATTGAGTAATAAATTTAATTCAGGAGAGTACAAAACCCTTGAAGGTCCATCTACGCCCAGTTTGGAACAGTTCAAACGCCCAGATAGAGAAGAAAGGTTTGGTGGTCATATTTGGAATCAGGATGTATTTATGGATATAAATTTGTAATAACAGCAGACCACAAACACCCACTAGGTTTACTTAAAGAGGACAAGGAAGTGCTGCCCATAGCTTCAGACGGTGGCTTCTAATACTAAGTGCATGTACAAGTTGGAACACCATCTGGGAGACCAAGTCGTGAATGTGGATACATTGAGCTGCCTCCCACTGGAAGAGATTGGAATGGTTTTAAGTTTTCTGGACACACTTCCAGTCACAGCTGACAACACAGAAACCCCAATCCAGGCAAAACTGTAACAGATGGTGATGATAGGGGAAACCAAAAGGCCATTACAACCAGAAATAAAACCTTTTAGGATCTGGAGAGACCAGAGTACAGTAGTGGATGGTATATTATTATGGGGAGCAAAAATCAGAACCAATCAAAATAAACGTTTGGTTAGTGGTCACCTGGTTCTAATAGAGGTTGATACCGATGTGGCTGTTTCTGTGATCGCAGAACCAGTCTTTAACAAAATTCGCTTTCGACTCCAACACTTAAGTTTGCACAGACCTAGGTAGACTGAGAACCTATACCAGGGAACCTTTACAGACTAAGGGTACAACTTTGGTTGCGGTCTCTTTTGAGAAGCAGCTGGATTAGTTACCACTGATTGTAGTAAAAAACTTGTACCCAAGCTTAATGGAGTGAAATTGTTTGAGGATGATTCACCTAGATGGGCTTAACATTTTTCAATTAAAAAATGGCTGCGTGAGTGAAGTCCTAATTAAAACACCTGGAAATTTTTCAGGCAGGTCTAGGGATTATTAAAGGAGCCAAGGCCACCTTGCATGTTGACCTGCCAGCAATTTCACAATTCTGTAAGTCCCACGCAATGCCTTTTGCCTTACAAGGTAGAAATCAGAAGGTTGGAAAGTGAAGGAATCATCAAACCACTACAGTTCGTGGAATGGGCAGCACCAGTCGTACCAATTGTGAAGCTTGACGGGTAGGTTTGCCTTTGTGAGGACTTTAAACAAACGGTAAACTGCTTTCCGCAGCTGGATAAATACCCAGTCCCTCACATAGAGGATTTATACACAAAGCTGGCTGGGGGCTGTTCTTCGCAAAGTTGGACATGATCCATGCGTACTTGCAATTGCGATTAGATGAGGATGCCCAGAAGTATGCTGCAATTAATACCCATTAGTTACCAATAATGAGAAGGCCATTTGGGATATGTCAGCCTGTGCAATTTTTCAGCGGATGATGGAGAATATTTTACAAGGTCTCCCCAGGTCTCCATTTATATAGATGATGTGCTAATAACAGGGAAGACCAATAACGAGCAGTTAGAGAACATGAACATAGTCCTCAGATGTTTCTCCCAGGCGGGAGTGTGCCTTAGAAGGGAAGAATATGTGTTTCAAGTGACCTACATAAGTGAGGGCAATCAAAGGTGCATTAGTTCCCATGTGTGGGCAGGTGAATTATTACAGAAAGCTCATGCAACAACTTGGTCTCCATCCTTGCATCAACTCTTAAAAAAAGTGTCAGCCTTGGAAAATATCACCTAGTAAAACCATAGTTTTCAAGGAAATGAAGAAACAGATATCATCCTGCAAGGTGTTGGCACACTATGATCCCAAGTGAGATCTGGTATTGACATGAGATGCCTTCTCATGCGGCATCAGGATAGTATTAGCTCATAGGTGGCCCAATAGAGAGGAATGCCCAATAGTATATACATCCAGGACTTTGGTTAATGCAGAGTGTAAATACGCCCAGATAGAGAAGAAAGGTTTGGTGGTCATATTTGGAGTCAGGATGTATTTATGGATATAAATTTGTAATAATAACAGACCACAAACGCCCGCTAGGTTTACTTAAAGAGGACAAGGAAGTGCTGCCCATAGCTTCAGACGGTGGCTTCTAATACTAAGTGCATGTACAAGTTGGAACACCGTCTGGGAGACGTGTCACGACCAAGTCGTGAATGTGGATACATTGAGCTGCCTCTCACTGGAAGAGATTGGAATGGTTTTAAGTTTTCTGGACACACTTCCAGTCACAGCTGACAACACAGAAACCCCAATCCAGGCAAAACTGTAACAGCTGGTTGTGATAGGGAAAACCAAAAGGCCATTACAACCAGAAATAAAACCTTTTAGGATCTGGAGAGACCAGAGTACAGTAGTGGATGGCATATTATTATGGGGAGCAAAAATAATTGTCCTGAGCAAAGATCACCATGACATACTGGGAGAAATCTGCCAGGGTCATCCAGAGGGGTTCGAAAACCATGATTGGCGGAGGTTATGTCCGGTGGCCAGGATTGGATTCAGACATAGCCATGTTGGTGGGGCAGTGCCCAGAGTGCCAACAGGGACAAAGAGGTACTGTCGACAGCTCGCCCACATTCATGGGGACGGCTGGATATATCCTGGACTCAAGTTACACATCAAGTTCGGTGTTCTTAGTCATTGCGTATACCCACTCAAAGTGTTCGGAAGTGCATCGAATGCATTTGTCAAACAGTGGGACAAAATAGAAAAACTGCGCACAAATTTTGCAATGCCCAGACTCCCAGAAGCATTGATCACAGATAACAGGCTATTATCTACTAGCAATGAATTTGAGTATTTCCCAAAATCGCAAGGTATTTAACATATAAGGACAGCTCCATACCATCCATCGTCCAATAGTCTGGTGGAAAGAGCAGTCCAAACTTTGAAGGCAGACTTAAACAGTCTACAGCTTCACTAGATACCAAAGTGTGCTGGTTCCTATTTGATTATAGGATGCCCTTCATAGAACTACAGAGATAACTCCTGCAGAACTGCTGATGGGGAGAAGACTCTGCACTGAGTTAAATCTGATCTTCCTGGCCCTGCGGAGGAGGGTTGGGGTGGGAGAGGATGGGAGAGAATCCGAGAGGGTGAGATGGCATCAGAAGCACCAATGCCAGGTGCAAGACTCCAATAAGCAAGAGAGATAGTTTACTTAAGGGGACAAGATTTGGTGTAGGAACCACAGGAATGACTCTGCAGGGGTAAAAGATATAGTTGACATGAGGTCATGTTCAGTGATGTATGAAGTTTAATTAGGTGTGACGGTCCTGAACAAGCACATGGACTATATAAAAATTGCAAACCCGTAAATGGCAAATGGGGTGAGAGCAAATCGTGCCCAGCTCCTCAGAACAGTTCAAAAGACTGACTGAACCCATGGGTTCTTCTTCTTCGTCAAATGTTGAAGAGACCTCAGAATCTGAGATGGACACAGGTGGATTTCGCCACATCAACGCCTTTGTGGTCTGAAGAAGAGAATGAATGAATTTCTTCCTTGATGCTCTGGGTGCAAGAGATGAGCTGCTGTGTGTTATGCACCAACCATGTGGAGGCAGTCAGAGGAATCAGACACAGTGCAAAAATGCTCCAAAAGGAGCTCCAAGAAAAAGAACTAGCCTATGTCCTTGGACAAGGTGGGGTGGTGGGGGTGTATGGGGAGAGGTGGGGGTGCAGCACGGAAGTAGTGATTGTAATGAGGTTAGTTGGGTAGACCTCATAAAATATGAGTTCCTTGATTGGGGCTGTCAAGCTGGATCGGTGTCAAGGACTTTTCAAGTGTAAATAAAGGGTGACTTAATGATGGGATACTGGACTCTGTGGATTTATTTCACAAATCAGCCAGTTTTCTGTGCATTAACTACTTATTAACCTTGCTGCAATCTTTTCAAAGTAAGACATGGACAATATAACTGCAGCAAACCTTTTAGTTCTGTTTGAATAGCCCTCAGCATACTTAAGGTGATGTTAATATTGCAAAATTGATTTGCTTTTATTAATGTAACTTGCGTCTTTTTTGTCAGAAATAACTGTCTAACCAATCAGGAGTTTGTAGGCTGCCAGTCTATGTGGCGCGATTGGTTAGCACATTTGGCTATTAACCAAAAGGTTGGTGGTTTGAGACCACCTGGGAAAGAAGTGATTGCTGTTAGGAGGTGGCACAGTGGTTAGCACTGCTGCCTCATAGTAGTAGGGACGCAGGTTTGATTCCAGCCTCAAGTGACTGTGTGGAGTTTGTACATTCTCCCTGTGTCTGCTTGAGTTTCTTCCAGGTGCTTCAGTTTCTTCCCACAGTCCAAAGATGTGCAGGTTAGGTGGATTGGCCATGCTAAATTGCCTGTAGTATTCAGGGATGCCTCGATTGGGTGGAATGCTCTGAGGGTCAGTGTTGACTTGTTGGGCTGAAGGGCCTGTTTCCACACTGTAGGGATTATATGATGACTATGTGTGACATCTAATGAAGAGCTTACATTTTTATTTGTTTTACTAGTATTTTTGGGATTTTCCAATAGTGGATACAAAAAAACCCCAATTACATGCAACCTTCAGTCACCATATTTTTTCTTCTATTCTCCTATTCCAAAAGCCTTGCCTCAGTGTGAATAAATTGTATTAGCTTGCAATGAATAACCTCAGAACCTTTGGTAGCCTTTTGTCAGTTATGGTACTGTCTGTTGTGCTTGAACGTTTACAACTGTTAACCATCTCCATGGGAGATTATGTGGTTTTATTTTATTATTCAGTATGCTCATCAGAAATCACAGGTAAATATTTTCAGTTTTGGGAGTGCAGACTAGTTAAATAAGCATCAGGAAGTTGAATGCGGCATGTCATAGGTACAATGCACGATTCTCATTCTCTTCATATTTCTACAGTGGGCTATCCTGCTAAGGCATTTGCAAAGTGAAGTTAACGTTTTTAAAATCTTGATAAAGAAGAAACAAATGTACAGCAAATTACTTTACAAAATGGAACACAGAACAGTGCAGCGCAGTTACAGGCCTTTTGGCCTACCATGTCTGAGCCAACCATGATGCTTGTCTAAACCAATCTCATCTGCCTGCTCATGGACCGTACCTCTGTTCATTGTCCGGATTAAACTCCAACTGCCATTTCTTTGCCCAACTTTCCATCTGATTATATCTTACTGCATCCTTTGATTTCCTTTCTCACTCTCCATACTCCATCAATTTTCGTGTTATCTGAAACCTAAGACTTTTTCCCAGGGTGGAAATGATTATTACGAGGAGGCATAATTTTAGGGTGATCGGAGGAAGCTACAGGGGAGATGTCAGAGGTAGGTTCTTTAAACAAAGAGTGGTGGGTGCGTGGAATGCGCTGCCAGCGGTGGTAGTGAAGTCAGATATATTAGGGACATTTAAGCGACTCTTGGATAGGCACGTGGATTATCGTAAAGTGTAGGGTATGCATGGTAGTTTGATCTTAGAGTAGGATAATAGGTCAGCACAACATCGTGGGCCGAAGGGCCTGTACTGTGCTGTACTGTTCTATGTTCTAAGCAAAGTTTTCAAACTTACGATTCAGACACTGACATTTTCATCCAAATCACATATATATTACAAACAACAAAGATCCCGGCACTGATCCTTGTAGAACACCACTGGTCATGGACCTCCAGTCAGAAGAACATCCTTTCACAACTACCCTCTGTCTTCTATAGCCAAGTTAATTTTGTATCCAACTTGTCAACTAACCTTGGATTCCCTGCAATTTGATCTTCTGGACTAGCCTACCATGATGGGCCTTGCTAAAGTCCATGTAGACAATATCCACTGCCGTTCCTTCATCAATCATCTTCATCATTTCCTCAAAAAACTTAAGCAAATTTGTGAGACATACCACCCCTGCACAAAGCCATGCTGACTATCCCTAATTAATCCATTCTTCTCCAAATCCAAGTAAACTCTGTCCCTAAGAATCTTCTCCAATATTTTCCCTGCTAATGATGTAAGGCTCAGCAGCCTACAATTTCCTGGATTATCCCCATTGCCATTCTTGAACAAAGGAACAATATTAGCTATTCTCCAGTGTTCTAAGACCTTGCTTGTGGCTAAAGAGGACGCAAAGGTCTCTGTCAAGGCCTCAGCTATCTTCTCCTTGCCTCTTTCAGTATCCTGGAATAGATCCAATCAGGCCCTGGAGATTTATCTATCTAAATGTTTTTCAAGACATCCAACATCTCCTCTTTTGTGATATTAACATGTGAAAATCAGCAAACTCCTCTCCAAACATGCCATCATCCATGTGAGTGTTTTCCCCGGAGATGAAGAGAATCAAATAAATGAAAAGAATGTGTAGTTTACTAGAGGAAACAACAATTTGGATTAGTTCATTTAAAAGCACGATTAAAATATAATACTGTGAATAACCTTGCATTATTTTGAACATGACATTATCCTTCTATAATGATCACATTCTGCATTATGCTGAGTGATCAGTAAGTGAAATTCCAGATGTGATTTTAACTATAATTGAGCTCTTGTTAATGAAAATAATCTCTGTTGGCTGTGTTACATGCTGGGAAATTGACTGTCACCTGGTTTCTGTAGATACTTCTGAAATATTCCAGTGAATTTAAAGCAGTGTGGTCACTGGGCACTCTGTGCTGTCTTGTTACTGACCTAACATTGCTTCAGATTATTTTAATTTATATCCCACTTAATTTTCTTTCTTGTTTGATGGAATGTAGGCATCACTGGAAAGGCTGACATTCGTTACCTTTACTGATTGCCTTTGCACTGTGTGGCATGCTAGGCTACTTAAGGGGGCTATTAAGAGTTAGTCACATCATCAATAGTGAGGAGTCACATTGAAGCCAGACCAAGTTAGGAGGGAAGATTTCTTCTGCAAAAGCACATTAATGAATGAATGAGTTTTTATGATGGTCACATTTTGAAGACGAGTTTTCAGTTCTAGATTGATAAAGTAACTGAATTTAAATTCTACTAGCTGCTATGGTGCGATTTGAATCTATGTACCCAAGGCATAACCTAGGTCTCTTGATTGGTACAATGCCATCACTTCCCCAATATGGATGAAAGAAATCTCCTGTGAACATTGTAACAGTTGCTTTCCATACTTTGACCTGAACACCTTGATGGAAGCAGAAGTCTGAGCTGACTGAGAAGAGGGCCCAGTAAAAATAAAGTTCAGTGATTCATGTATCTTCTCAACAAGCTGTCTTCTTGTGCGGTACTGTGGTTGAGACTGCCAGACTGGGGTTCCTAATTCACACCAGGAATAACTTCACACATTGTTAACTACTACAGCACAAACTACCATTGCACCGAGATAACAAGGTGTGGGGCTGGATGAACACAGCAGGCCAAGCAGCATCATAGGAGCAGGAAAGCTTGACGTTTCGGGCCTAGACCCTTCATCAGAATTGGGGGAGGAGAAGAGGGTTCTGAAATAAATAGGGAGAGAGGGGGAGGCGGATAGAAGATGGATAGAGGAGAGGATAGGTGGAGAGGAGGCAGACAAGTCGAAGAGGCGGGGATGGAACCAGTTAAGGTGAGTGTAGGTGGGGGGGTAGGGAGGAGATAGGTCAGTGAAGGGAGGACGGACAGGTCAAGGGGGCGGGATGAGGTTAGTAGATAGGAGATGGGGATGGGGCTTGAGGTGGGAGGAGGGTATAGGTGAGAGGAAGGACAGGTGAGGGAGGCAGAGATGATCTGGTCTGGTTTTGGGATGTGGTTGGGGGAGGGGAGATTTTGAAGCTTGTGAAATCCACATTGATGCCATTGGGCTGCAGGGTTCCCAGGCTGAATATGATTTGCTGTTCCTGCAGCCTTCGGGTGGCATCACTGTGGCATTGCAGGAGGCCCAGGATGGACATGTCGTCTGATGAATGGGAGGGGGAGTTGAAATGGTTCGTGACTGGGAGGTGCAGTTGTTTGTTGCGAACTGAGCGCAGGTGTTCTGCAAAGCGGTCCCCAAGCCTCTGCTTGGTTTCCCCGATGTAGAGGAAGCCACAACGGGTACAGCAGATGCAGTATACCACATTGGCAGATGTGCAGGTGAACATCTGCCTGATGTGGAAAGTCTTCTTGGTTCCTGGGATTGGGGTGAATGAGGAGGTGTGGGGGCAGGTGTAGCACTTCCTGCGGTTGCAGGGAAAAGTGCCGGGTGTGGTGGGTCTGGAGGGGAGTGTGGAGGGGACAAGGGAGTCGCGGAGGGAGTGGTCCCTCCGGAAAGCAGATAAGGGTGGGGAGGGAAAAATGTCTTTGGTGGTGGGGTCAGATTGCAGATGGCGGAAGTGTCGGAGGATGATGCATTGGATCCGGAGGTTGGTGGGGTGGTACGTGAGGATGAGGGGAATTCTTTTTTGGTTATTATTGCGGGGACAGGGTGTGAGGGATGAGTTATGGCAAATGCGGGAGACACGGTCGAGGGCGTTCTCGACCACTGTGGGGGGTGCGGAAATTGCGGTACTTGAAGAATGAGGACATCTGAGATGTACGGGAGTGGAATGTCTCATCCTGGGAGCAGATGCGGCGGAGGCGAAGGAATTGGAAATAGGGGATGGCATTTTTGCACGAAGGTGGGTGGGAGGAGGTGTATTCCAGGTAGCTGTGGGAGTCAGTGGGCTTGAAATGGACATCGGTTTCTAGGTGGTTGCCCGAGATGGAGACAGAGAGGTCCAGGAAGGAGAGAGAAGTGTTGGAGATGGTCCAGGTGAACTTCAGGTTGGGGTGGAAGGTGTTGGTGAAGTGGATGAACTGTTCGAGCTCCTCGTGGGAGCACGAGGCGGCGCCGATACAGTCATCAATGTAACCGAGGAAGAGGTGGGGTTTCGGGCCAGTGTAGGTACGGAAGAGGGATTGTTCCACGTAACCTACAAAGAGGCAGGCATAGCTTGGGCCCATGCGGGTACCCATGGCCACCCCCTTTGTCTATAGGAAGTGGGACGAATTGAAAGAAAAGTTGTTGAGGGTGAGGACGAGTTCGGCTAAGCGGATGAGGGTGTCGGTGGAGGGGGATTGGTCAGTTCTGCGGGACAGGAAGAAACGGAGGGCCTTTAGGCCATCTGCATGGGGAATACAGGTGTGCAGGAACTGGACGTCCATAGTAAAAATGAGGTGTTGGGGACCGGGGAATCGGAAGTTCTGGAGGAGGTGGAGGGTGTGGGTGGTGTCAGGGACGTAGGGAGGGAGTTCCTGGACCAAGGGGGTGAAAATGGAGCTTCCGTACCTACACTGGCCCGAAACCCCACCTCTTCCTCAGTTACATTGATGACTGTATCGGCGCCGCCTCGTGCTCCCACGAGGAGCTCGAACAGTTCATCCACTTCACCAACATCTTCCACCCCAACCTGAAGTTCACCTGGACCATCTCCAACACTTCTCTCTCCTTCCTGGACCTCTCTGTCTCCATCTCGGGTAACCACCTAGAAACCGATGTCCATTTCAAGCCCACTGACTCCCACAGCTACCTGGAATACACCTCCTCCCACCCACCTTCGTGCAAAAATGCCATCCCCTATTCCCAATTCCTTCACCTCCGCCGCATCTGCTCCCAGGATGAGAAATTCCACTCCCGTACATCTCAGATGTCCTCATTCTTCAAGGACCGCAACTTCCGCACCCCCCACAGTGGTCGAGAACGCCCTCGACCGTGTCTCCCGCATTTCCCATAACTCATCCCTCACACCCCATCCCCGAAATAATAACCAAAAAAGAATCCCCCTCGTCCTCACGTACCTCCCCACCAACCTCCAGATCCAATGCATCATCCTCCGACACTTGCGCCATCTGCAATCTGACCCCACCACCAAAGACATTTTTCCCTCCCCAACCATATCTGCTTTCCGGAGGGACCACTCCCTCCGTGACTCCCTTGTCCGCTCCACACTCCCCTCCAGCCCCACCACACCCGGCACTTTTCCCTGCAACCGCAGGAAGTGCTACACCTGCCCCCACACCTCCTCCCTCATCCCAATCCCAGGCCCCAAGAAGACTTTCCACATCAGGCAGATGTTCACCTGCACATCTGCCAATGTGGTATACTGCATCTGCTGTACCCGTTGTGGCTTCCTCTACATCGGGGAAACCAAGCAGAGGCTTGGGGACCGCTTTGCAGAACACCTGCACTCAGTTCGCAACAAACAACTGCACCTCCCAGTCGCGAACCATTTCAACTTCCCCCTCCCATTCCTCAGACGTCATGTCCATCTGGGCCTCCTGCAATGCCACAGTGATGCCACCCGAAGGCTGCAGGAACAGCAAATCATATTCAGCCTGGGAACCCTGCAGCCCAATGGTATCAATGTGGATTTCACAAGCTTCACAATCTCCCCTCCCCCAACCGCATCCCAAAACCAGACCAGCTCATCTCCGCCTCCCTAACCTGTCCTTCCTCTCACCTGTCCCCTCCTCCCACCTCAAGCCACACCCCCATCTCCTA
>JAHRHZ010000024.1:37950873-37983976 GCA_024137785.1 Ginglymostoma cirratum | reverse complement strand
CTTGTTATCTCGGATTCTCCAGCATCTGCAGTACCTTTTATCTCTGATACCATTGCACCAGATGGAAGGCTGTTACCGGATCAGCAAAACTGGTTTCTCAAGCAGCTTCCAAATAGTCAGCTATTTCGTCCAGAATACATTTTGCTTTTAGGGCAGTTTTTAAACCTGGGTTGTTTGGCCTGCTTTGCAGCTTTTCAGGTCCAGACTTTCACATACCAGTGGGACTGAGAATGGGTCTGGGTGCAATTTGAAAACTTTGTTTCCAAAATTGAAGCCTTCAGGGTGTACTTGAATTTTCAAAGAGAGAGCAGGGAGTGGAGGAGGAGTGGCATTATGAACCCACTCACCTCCAATTAGTAATCTGTTAAACTGTTGAAGGTGATTGTTAAGGGGCGGGGGAGGTGTGGTACAGTGAAAAGGTGATTTTAAATTAGAAAATTCAAGCAGTCTGGTGTGTGTTTACAACATTCAGTTATGAATTCATAATCACCGTTACTGAGGAGAGATAGTAGGAGAACTAGCTTTTCAATTCCAGATTTTATTAATTGGATTTAGATTCAACCAGCTGCTGTGCTCGGATTTGAGACCATGTCCTCTGACCTTTACCCTGGGCCTCTGTTCATTATGTTAGTGACATTACCATTACTCTACATATAATGTGGAGATGTGGCCCACGGAGTGCTAAAATTCGCTGCCGTGGAAAGGCTGCCAACATCGTCAAAGATCCATCACAGCCCGGTAACGAGCTCCTGTAACCTTTTCTGTTAGGCAAAAGATACAGAAGCCTGAACACACACATCAGCAAGTGCAGGAACAGCTCTTCCCAGCCATTATTAGAGTGATGAACGAACTTTCTAGCCAATCAGTCAATCAATCAAAATGCTGCTGTCATTGAGTTCTTTGGAGCAAGGCTAAAAAAAAAGCATGAGTTACTGGGATAGAGATCCGACTCTTTGGATTATGGAACCAAAGCAGCGAAACTGAAAACTGAGCCTTTGTTAAAAAAGTGTTTTGGTACAGAATTCAACTTTTGAACCTTGTTTCCAAAGCACCCAATTCCTCAGCTGTCTAAGCTAAAATTTCAAGCCTTTTGTCTTATCTTTCAGAAACATTCCCCCCATCCCCTCCCACTCTCCTCATTATATAAACTGCACAGAAAATGTCTGAAAGTCTGCCAGAAAATGGTATCAAATTTCATGAGTGGTTGTGCTCTGTGAACAAATGCTAACAAAACTAGGTCAGCAGCCAGGCAGCAAGAGAACAGATCGAAATGTGAAAATTCGACAGGATTGACAGAAATTTTTCATTCTTGTGATGCCATTACAGTGCCAGTGCAAATTTTATTAGACATGATTTTGTTTCCCACTTTTAACAACCTCAAGAATGTGCAGTGCATTCCCAAGCTCGATTGAATGACTGTACATTAGTAGTACTGTGTCAGCGTTAATAAGTAGTCTGATACGTGGAGTGAATTTCGAGAGGACGGACATGAGTGCAGAAGTATTCAGAGTCTGTGCCAAATGAGGTGGTGATGATGGCTGAAGAGGCTCAGAGAAGGGAATGTTTTGGCACAAAGGCAGCACAGATTGATCAATGCACTTTACCACAGAGTTTTGTGCCAAGTAGATAATGAAAGGTAATAACTTTCGCTGCAGCTGAATATTGCCCAGGAAAGCAAAATATGGGACGATGTGTTTTACCTTTCTAGTGTACAACTTAAAAAGAAAAGAAAACTGATTTAATTGTTGATGAACATTTTGGATTTTCTTTTTACTTTTTGGCTATTGGTGAATTAATTCATGCAAGAGACACAGCATTGTCTTTGACAGAAAGACCATGCAACCAGAAAATAGAGGAGCAGAATTTGGTCATTCAGCCCATCAAGTCTGCTTTGCCAAATAAAAAACGAAAGAACTGCGGATGCTGTATATCAGGAACAAATCAGGAACTTCTGAGGAAGTGTCGCCGGACCCGAAATGTTAACTCTGTTTTTACCTTCACAGATGCTGCCAGACCTGCTGAGCTTTTCCAGCAACTTTGTTTAAGTCTGCATTGCCATTCAATCATATTTGACTTGTATCTCAGTCCCATTCCCCTGACTTCCCCTTGTAAACTTTGGTCTCCTTACTAATCAAGAACCTATCCGACTCTGTCTTAAAGCCACTCAATGACTGGGCCTCCACAGCCTTCTGTGACAATGAGTTCCACAGATTCACCATTCATCGGCTGAAGAAATTCCTTCTGGTCCCAGTTCTAAAGGGTTGTCCTTCACTCTGAGACTGTGGCCTTAAGTCCTAGTCTCCACTACAAGTGGAAATGTCATCTCCATATCATCTATCCAGGCCCTTCAGTATTCTGTAAGTTTCAACGAGATCCTTCCTCATCTTCTAAACTCCACTGAGTACTGACCTAGAGTTCTCAACTGCTCCCCATATGACAGGCCTTCATCCATAGGCTCATTCTTATAAACAGAAGACAGACGAAGCTTTGGAAGAATATTGGGAATGTAGGGCGAATCTGAAACGAGGAATTAAGAAGGCTAAAAGGGGACATGAGATATCTTTAGCAAACACGGTTAAGGAAAATCCCAAAACCTTTTATTCATATATAAAGAGCAAGAGGGTAACGAGAGAAAGGATTGGCCCACTTAAGGAGAAAGAAGGAAAGTTACGCGTTGAGTCAGAGAAAATGGGTGACATTCTTAACGAGTACTTTGCATCGGTATTCATCAAGGAGAGGGACATGACGGATGTTGAGGTTAGGGATAGATGTTTGATTACTCTAGGTCAAGTCGGCATAAGGAGGGAGGCAGTGTTGGGTATCCTAAAAGGCATTAAGGTGGACAAGTGCCCAGGTCCTGATGGGATCTATCCCAGGTTATTGAGGGAAGCAAGAGAGGAAATAGCCGGGGCCTTAACAGATATCTTTGCAGCATCCTTAAACACGGGTGAGGTCCCGGAGGACTGGAGAATTGCTAATGTTGTGCCCTTGTTTAAGAAGGGTAGCAGGGATAATCCAGGTAATTATCGACCGGTGAGCCTGACGTCAGTGGTAGAGAAGCTGCTGGAGAAGATAATGAGGGATAGGATCTATTCCCATTTGGAAGAAAATGGGCTTATCAGTGATAGACAACATGGTTTTGTGCAGGGAAGGTCATGTCTTACCAACTTAATAGAATTCTTTGAGGACGTGACAAAGTTGATTGATGAGGGAAAGGCTGTAGATGTCATATACATTGACTTCAGTAAGGCGTTTGATAAGGTTCCCCATGGTAGGCTGATGGAGAAAGTGAAGTCGCATGGGGTCCAGGGTGTGCTAGCTAGATGGATAAAAAACTGGCTAGGCAACAGGAGACAGAGAGTAGTAGTGGAAGGGGGTTTCTCAAATTGGAGACCTGTGACCAGTGGTGCTCCACAGGGATCTGTTCTGGGACCACTGTTGTTTGTGATATACGTAAATGATTTGGAGGAGGGTATAGGTGGTCTGATTAGCTAGTTTGCAGATGACACTAAGATTGGTGGAGTGGCAGATAGTGAAGAGGACTGTCAGAGAATGCAGCAGACTATAGATAGATTGGAGAGTTGGGCAGATAAATGGCAGATGGAGTTCAATCCGGGCAAATGCGAGGTGATGCATTTTGGAAGATCTAATTCAAGAGCAAACTATACAGTAAATGGAAAAGTCCTGGGGAAAATTGATGTACAGAGAGATCTGGCTGTTCAGGTCCATTGTTCCCTGAAGGTATTAACGCAGGTCAATAGAGTGGTCAAGAAGGCATACGGCATGCTTTCGTTCATCGGACGGGGTATTGAGTACAAGAGTTGGCAGGTCATGTTACAGTTCTATAAGACTTTGGTTCGGCAATGTTTAGAGTACTGCGTACAGTTCTGGTCACCACATTACCAAAAGGATGTGGATGCTTTGGAGAGGGTGCAGAGGAGGTTCACCAGGATGTTGCCTGGTATGGAGGGCGCTAGCTATGAAGAGAGATTGAGTAGATTAGGATTATTTCCATTAGAAAGACGGAGGTTGAGGGGGGACCTGATTGAGGTCTACAAAATCATGAAGGGTATAGACAAGGTGGATAGCAAGAAGCTTTTTCCCAGAGTGAGAGACTCAATTACTGGGGGTCTTGAGTTCAAAGTGAGAGGAGGAAAGTTTAAGGGAGATATGCATGGAAAGTTCTTTACACAGAGGGTGGTGGGTGCCTAGAACACGTTGCCAGCGGAGGTGGTAGACACAGATACGTTACTGTCTTTTAAGATGTATCTGGACAGGTACATGGATGAACAGGGAGCAAAGGGATACAGACCCTTAGAAAATAGATGAGAGGTTTAGACAGAGGATCTCGATCAGCGCAGGCTTGGAGGGCCGAAGGCCCTATTCCTGTATTGTAATTTTCTTTGTTCTTTGTTCTAAACCTCCTCTCCAAGGTTAGCACATCGTTCCTTAGATCCGGGACCCAAAACTGCTCATACCATTTCAAATGCTATCAGACCAGAGCTTTGCACAGCGTCACAAAGATTCCCCTGCTCTTGTATTCTAGCTCTCTTGAAAAGAATGCTAACGTTGCATTTGCCTTCCTAACTGCCAACTGAACCTGCATGTTAACCCGAAGAAAAGCCTGAGCAAGGACTCCCAAGTCTCCTTGTACTTCAGATTTCCGACACCTTTCCCTATTTAGAAGATAGTGTGTCTCTTCTTTCTACCAAAGTGTAAAACCTCAGATATTGTTTTCCATCTACCATTTCTTTGCCCAATCTCCTAGCCTGTCCAAGTCCTGCATCCTCCCCACCTCCTTACCACTATCTGCCCCAAACCGGTCTTTGTCATCTGAAAATTTAGTAACAATGCCCTTATTTCCTTCATCCAGATCATTAATGCATAATGTAACTATGATCCCAAAACTAATCACATTCCCTGGTGGTCTAGTGGTTAGGGTTCAGCGCTTTCACTGCCATGGCCCGGGTTCATTTCCCGATCAGGGAATAGAAGTTCTGGGGTTGGCACATTGGCTCAGTGGCTCAGTGGTTAGCATGGCTGCCTCCCAGCACCAGGGACCTGGGTTCACATTCCACCCTTGGGCAAATGTCTGTGTGGAGTTTGCACATTCTCCCTGTGTCTGTGTGGGTTTCCTCCAGGTGCTCTGGTTTCCTCCCACTGTTAAAATATGTGCAGGCTAGGTCAATTGGCCATGCTAAATTGCCTGTCGTGTGCAGGGGTGTGTAGATTAGGTCATTTATAGGGGTTTGGGTCTGGGTGGGATGCTCTGAGGTCCAGCATGGACTTGTTGGACTGAAGGGCCTGTTTCCACACTGTAGGAATTCTATGATCTATGACCAACTCCTTCAGAACTCCACTAGTCACCAGCTGCCATACTGAAAAAGACCCATGTACCCCCACTCTCTGCCTTTTGCTGGCCAGCCAATCTTCTGACCTTGCCCCCAACGCCATTGGCTCCTAACTTATTTTGCAGTCTCCTATGAGGTACCTTTTCAAAGGTCTTCTGGAAATCCAAATTGATAACATTCACTGGCCCTCCTTTGCCTAAGTTGGTCATTACCTCCTCAAAGAATTCTAAATTCTAACAGATTTGTCAATGCTCCCCTTGACAAGATCATTCTGATTCAACCTTATTTTACCATGCACTTCTAAATACTCTGCAATCTATCCTTAATAATGGACTCTAAAATCTTACCAACAACTGAGGTCAGGATAACTGGCCTATGATTTCCCTTCCTTTGCCTGCCTCCGTTCTTAAACAGCAATGGTATATTAGCCATTTTCCAGTCCTCTGGGACCCTCCTGAAAAATTTCTGAAGATTTATGTACAATACTTTCAGTCCTGTGTTGACCGCCCATCTTCTCATACTTGTCCCTTTATCAGCCAAGTCTGAAGTTAGATTGCTGAGCCTTTCCATGCTCTCTACCCTATTACTTGTTCTGGATACTCTAATAATGTCTCCTGTGCTTTTCCCCATATTAACTGGTTTAAAGTACTTGTGACCTTCATTTACCTTAATTTTGGCATCAGTTCATCTATCTTATTCTGAATACTTCATTCATTAGGATACAAAGCCTTTAAGTTTGTTCTGTTATTGAGTTTTCCTACACTTTTATTGTTTCTTGGTACAAATGGGTCCAGAAAGGCGAACAGAATTGTACACAATATTCTAGAAGTGGCTTCATTGATGTTCTGCACGGCCACAACATGACCTCCTAATTCCTATGGTCAATGTTGCAAGTGTGCCAAACACCTGCACCACCCTGTCTATCAGTGACTCCATTTTCATGGAACTGCACCTGCGCCCCTAGGTCTCTTTGTTTGACAACACTCTCCAGGGTCCTGCCATTAACTGTATAAGTTCTGCCTTAATTTGTCTTTAAAAATACAACACTTCACATTTATCTAAATAAAACTCCATCTGCCATTCGTCGGTTCATTGGCCCATCTGAGCAAGGTCCCATTGTGCTCTGTCCACTAAACCACCTATTTTGGGTGGCATGGAGGCTCCGTGGTTAGCACTGCTGCCTCACAGCGCCAGGAGCCCGGGTTCAATTTCACCCTCGGGGTGTGTAAGTTAAGTGGATTAGACATGGGAAATGCCAGGTTACAGGGAAAGAGTTAGGGGAATGGGTCTGGTTGGGATGCTCTTCGGAGGGGCGGAGTGGTCTTGGTGGGCCGAATGGCCTGTTTCCACACTATAGGGGTTCTATGATTCTATGATTTGGTATCATCTGCAAACGTACTAACTATGCCTCCTATATTCACATCCAAATAATTTATATAAATGACAAACAACAGTGGACCCAGCATCAAACCTTGTGGTACACTGCTGGTCACAGGCCTCCAGTCCAGAAAGCAACCTGTACCACCACCCTCTGTCTCCTACCTTCAACTCAATTTTATGTTCAGTTGGGTAGCTCCCCCTGGATCCCATGTGATCTAACCTTTCTAACCACTCTACCTCGTGGAACCTTGTCGAACGTGTTGCTGAAGTCAATATAGGCACAGTCTACTGCTCTGCCTTCACCAGTCTTCTTTCTCACCTCTTCAAAAAATCTCAATCAAATTAGTGAGACACGATTTCTTTTGCACAAAGCCATGCTGATTATCCCCAATCAGTTCTTGCCTTTCCAAATGCATGTAAATCTTAATTTAAAATCCAACAACTTTTCCACCACTGATGTAAGGCTCACTGGTCTATAGGTCCTTGGCTTTTCCTTACCACCTTTCTTAAATAATGGTACCACATTAGCAAACCTCCAGTCTTCTGTCACCTAACCTGTGGCTGTCAATGATATAAATCTGTCTTCTCTGGCCTCCCTCAAAGGTCTAGGAAACACCATTCAGGTCTCGGGGATTTAATCTACCTTTTATGCATTTTAAGATCTCCAGCACATCTTCTTCTGTAACATGAACTCTTCTCGAGGCATTGCTATTTATTTCCCCAAGTTCCGTCGCTTCTCTGTCGTTCTATACAATAAAGACTGATGCATAATATTTGTTTAGTGTCTCACCCATCTCCTGAGATTTCACACATAGATGGCCAGGTTCATCTTTAAAGGGCTCTATTCTCGCCCTAGTTACTCTTTTGCCCATAATGTACTTATAGAATCTCTTTGGATTCTCATTAACTGTATTTGCCAAAAGTATCTCATGTCCGCTTTCAGTCATCCTGATTTCCCTCTTAAGCATACTCCTACTGCCCTTATACCCCTCTAGGGATTCACTTGATCCCAGATGTCTATACCTGACAATGCCTCCTTCTTTTTCCTGACCAGATCCTCAATTTCTGTAACCATCCAGCATTCCCTATGCCAGGCTTGCTGTTCACACTAACAGGAGCATATAGTCTCTGAAATTTTGTTACCTCATTTTTAAAGGCCTCCCACTTTCCAACCATCCCTTTATTGTGAATAGCCTCACAGAATCAACTTTTGAAAGTTCCTGTATAATGTCATCAAAATTAGCCTTACTCTAATTTAGAACTTCTAACTTTTTGATCAGTTTTATCCTTTTCCATAACTATTTTACAACTAATAGAATTATGATCACTTGCTGCAAAGTGTTCTCTCACTTTCAGCTTAGTCACTTGCCCTGACTTATTTCCCAAAAGAAGGGCAAATATTGCTCCTTCTCAAGTTGGTACATCTACATATTAATACGATATCCCAGTCCCATGTTCCAACTATGCCCTAAGTTCATCTGCTTTACCTGTTGGGCTTCTTGCATTGAGATAAATGTGGTTTAATTTATCACTCTTACATCATACAAAGCTCGAACTTGCATGCCATTCGTTTACATCCATCAATTTGAAGCATATCTCCATCCAGGTATTTATATAAATGTCTTGGATTTGTTGCAGAATTTTCTGGCACAGCGCCATCAGCTTCATGTTAAAGATGTTAAGCATATAGTTAATAAGCTACCCAAAAGTCTGCAATAGTCAAATATCTTGCACAGGTGAGTGTTGGGTTTCGTTAAAAATAGCAGAATGTTATTTTCTTCACTACTGACTTAGAACAATGTATTGTGCAATGATCTCTGTAGCAACCAGTAAGCTTTAAAGTGAAATTAAAACTTCGAGCAAATTACTGAAACAATCACACAATTAGATACCAAGTTTTAAGACTTTTGCTGCAACAAGAAAACTAATAGCAATATACGTGAAAGACAATCTTAGTTAGCCACATTTATTCTGAACTACAGAAGAGATCTTCCATCGACCACTCATAATGACCAGAAATTTCTCTCCTTGAATGTACTTCACCCTTCCCTTTAAGTATATATTTCATACTCAGCCAACAGTCTAAAGCTATTTTCCGCTTTATTTTCTGTTCACAGGCTGCGTAGCTGCCATGGTCATTGCTTATTGAAAACAACAAATGCTGGAGATCACAGCCGGATAGACAGCATCCATGGAAAGGGAGCAAGCTACCGTTTTGAGTCAAGATGACTGTTCATCAGAGCTCTGAAGCTGAAGCTGTGTTTAAGAGTCATCTAGACCTGCTGTGATTTCTAGCATTTGTTGTTTTCTGTACAATTCCAGCATCAGCAGTAGTTTGTTTCTACCTGATCATTGTTTATATCTCTCACCTTCTTCCTACTTACATCAAACTGCCCTCACCCCTTTTATATTTAACACTCAAATCATCCAAACTTTTTGTCAAGCGGAATTCAGAACTCATCACCTGACCCCCCTCATTCCACTATTTTACTCTATTAAAACCCTAAAACATAGTAATCTTATAGAACTTTTACTTGCATCAAGTGGGAAATAGGTCATTGTGTCAACTTAATTCATTGTAATTAATTAAAAAGCTATGCAAATTCATTGAAATCAAACACTATTTTTTGGGGGGCAGCACGGTGGCTCAGTGGTTAGCACTGCTACCTCACAGCACCAGGGTCCTGGATTCGATTCCACCCTTGGGCAACTTTCTGTGTGGAGTTTGCACATTCTCCCTGTGTCTGTGTGGGTTTCCTCTGGGTGCTCCGGTTTCCTCCCACAGTCCAAAGATGTGCAGGCTAGGTGGATTAGCCATGTTAAATTGCCCATAGTGTTCAGGGATGAGTAGATTCGGTGGGTTATGTGGGATGGGTCTGGGTGGGATGCTCTGAGGGTCAGTGTGGACTTGTTGGGCCGAAGGGCCTGTTTCCATACTGTAGGGATTCTATGAAATTCTGTGAAACTATTTAAGGTTATCCAGTTCTCTGGAAGATCTAAATTAAATCTTAAGATGATTCCCCTGTAAAAGCACTGTACTAGTAACTATTGAGCAGGAACCCAATTTACACTCTTCTCGGGCCCCTGGAATCTAAGCCACACACTTGTTTCACATGCTAACAGAAATGTTGGTGTTTGTATTTCAAATTGCAGAGTGGTTGTAGCTCTGACCATGTGACCTACTTGCCAGAGCTAGTTAATAAATAGCAGACAGAAAAAAAATGTAAAGTACACCACTCACAAAAAAAACTGTACATTAACTACAGACCGTACTAAGGTCTGATTTTGTGATGTGACCTCACAGAACCGTCTCTAAATACAGAAGTCAGCAAATGTTCAGATTGCTCTTTGAATGTTCAGTTCAATATTCTACATAATCCTTATCTTGTTTCATAGTTTGGGAGGAAATCTTACAGAAATCACATGAGGTTAGCTAGATATGAGGACACAAGATTCAATTTGCATAGTCTGGAGGAAACTCATCAGATTAGTTCTGAAGAACAGCATGTTAGTTTGATATAGCAGCTTTCACAAAATTAAACATCTTGAGGTGCACAGCAGGGACACTACTAAAATATGTTAGCAACTCACGAAAGAGATATTAGATCAGATGATCTTAAGTGTAGACTTTGTAGAGAGCCTGGAAGGAGGAATGTAAGATACAGAAATGTTGGGAAGATATTCTGGAGTTTTGGAATTGGGAAACTGTAGGTGTGACCACCAATGGTAGATCATTTACAATGGGCATGTTCATAAGATCAAAGTTAATCACAGTTATATTGGAGAGTAGTGGGTTGGAGGAAATTATAGCGAGAAGGAGGGGACGAGGACAAGGATGAGAATGTAGGTTAGTGAGCACACGCTGTTGATGGACATGAATTGTTGTGTGTTAGAACACGGACAGCAGAATTTTGGACAATATTTGCAGAATAGAATGTGGGAGATCAGCCAGGATTGTGTTGGAATACTCATCTAGAGGTAACTTTGAATGAAGGCTTCAAAGCAAATGAGTTGAGGCAAGGCTAAGTTTGGGAATGTTACAAACATGGAAATGGGTGACCTTAGTGTTGGTGCAAGTATGTGATGGACAGCATTATGCAGAGGTGGGATGTCCCCTTCCCTCAGGACCAGCAGTGGAGGCCACAACATCACTCCATGCCAGCCTAGTTGGAGATTGCCACGTCAGAGCACTGCAGGAAGAACATCAGTTTCCTTCTCCACTCCACCAGGATAAGCACTATGTTCTTTCCGATACCTCGCGTTCAGTATTTGCCACCTCCTACAACCTCTCAGAAAAGCTATGCTCTACCACTCTCACTGTTATCTGCAGCATTTCCTTTACTTGCAGTCACCCACTGTGACCCTTGACACCATTAACCCTACATGCATCTATGTAGACTACTGCTTCAATATGGAACAAAAAAGCACAGGAACCAGCCCATTGGCCCACTGTATCTATGCTGACCGTGAGGCCATTTATAATTAATCTCATCTGCCTGCACGTGGTCCTTAGCTCATTATTCCCTGCCTGTTCATGCATCTGTCTACATGCCTCCTAAACTTTGCAATCATATCTGCTTCTATCACCTCCCTAGCAGTGCACTGCAGTCACTTATCACCCTCTGTGGGGAAAAAAGAACTTGCCTCACACTTCTCCTTTAAACTTCACCCATCTCAACTTAAACCTATGCCCCCTAGTATTTGATATTTTCAACCTGGGAAAAACCCCAACAATTCACTCTATCCATGTCACTCGTGACTAGATATACTTCTATCAGGTCATTCCTCTGTCTCCAACACTTCAGCAGAACAACTCAAGTATGTCCAACCTCTCCTTATAGCTAATGCACTTCAATCCAAGCAACATTCTGGTAAACCTCTTTTACATATTCTCCAAAGCCTCCACATCCTTCCTGTAATAATGAAAACTTCACATAATACTCCAAATGGTGCCTAACCAAAGTCTTATACATGCGGAAAATAATTTGCCATCTTTACTGCTCAGTAACCTTACCGATGAAGACAATCATGCTTTCTTTACCACCTTATCTACTTATGCCACCTGCAAATTTTTTTTATATGAATTACAATGAACAGAGGTCCCAGTACTGATCCTTGTCTAACACCACTGGTCACAGATATACAGTTAAAAGGATACCCCTCTGCAACTACCAATTTTGTATCCAATTTACTAACTTTCCATGAATCCCGCGTGACTTAATCTTCTGGACTAACCTACAATGAGGGGCCTTGTCAAATGTTTTACAAACTACATATAGACCACATCTGGTACCACAAGCTCATCAATCGTTTTTCATCATTTCCTGAAAAAAACTCAATCAGATTTGTGAGAGAAGACCTTCCATGCTTAAACCCATGCTGACCATCCCTAATAAATCCATACATTTCCAAATGTGAGTAAATCCTGTACTTAAGAATTTTCTCTATAATTTCCTGAATTATCCCTGTTACTCTTCTTAAACAAGGAAACGACATTGGCTATTGCCTGCTCTTCTGGGTCCTCGCCTGTGGCTAAAGAAGATACAAAGGTCTCTGTCAAAGCCCTGACAATCCCCTCCCTGACTTCCCTCCGTAACCTCGGATAGGTCCTTATAGGTTCTGGGGACTGATCTACCTTCAAGATACCCGACATGTCCTCCTTAATATCTACTCTAGAATCTCAACATATCCCTCCCTAATCTTACCATTATCCTTGTCCTTCTCCTTGGTGAATACTGATGCAAAGCACCCATTAAGGACTTAACACACTTACTCTGCCTCCATGCATAAATTTCCTCCTTTGTTCTTTACTCTTTCCTTAGCTACCCCCTTGCTCATAGTATATGTACAAAATACCTTGGGATTCTCCTCAATCCCTACTTGCCATGAACATTTCATGACACCTTTTAACCCTTCTAGTTCCTTGTTTCAGTTTGTCCCTGCTTCCTTAGTTTTCCTGAAGGACTTTGTCTGGTTTCAGTTTGTGAAACTTTACATGTTTTCTTTGTCTTTTGGCTAAACTTTTAATATCTCTTGTTCCTGAGTCTTGCCATTCTTAATCTTCATTCTCACAGGAATACGTTGGTCCCGAACTCTGATCAATTGGCCTTCACATGACTGGATTTACCCTAAAACAGCAACTCCCAATCCAATTTCTCCAGTTCCTGCCGAATACCATTGTAATTAGCAGCCCCCCAGTTTAGCACTTTCACCCAAGGACCAGTCTTACCTGATCCATAAACTGTCTTGAAACTTATAGAATTATGGTTGCAACTCCCAAAATTTCTGCACTGCTTACTAATTAACTTGCTCGGACTGTTTCTCCTCTTGCACCAACAGTAATAGCTGTGCCACCCATTTTCACCTCCCTAAATACTTCTCTCTTTCTCATTCTAGGAGGAGAGCAGCCCTCATTATGGCAGAAAGAGTCAGGGCAGTTGAGGGCTGGTCCAACTTTCAGCTCCAACTGGCTGGTGGACTGTTTCTAAGCCTCTGGAGTACCCTTGACTTAATATGCCAGGACTCACTGATGAAAGCTAACCTCTTCCATCAGGTAGAAAATACAAAGCTTGCACACACTGTCCAAGCCATTTTCATCTTATGATCTGCATGTCCTTGTCTTAAAAGACAAGTAGGAATGAAGTTTTGAGATTTGTCTTTAGGATTTGAATTCTTCTGAACTATTGGTCTCACCAACCCAGAACGTTAACGTGGTTTAAATCATAGACCAACTGAAAACCCAATCATTTGACTTTTCAGAAGGAGGACCTAATACATTTGACAGCACCATTTGACATGGCCTGCCAGTAGATGCCAAAGTTGGGGCTTGAATCCTGGAACTGATCTCTATGCCTGTGTCTTCCCACTGAAAGTCAGGGCTTTAAAGGGGCTCCTTTATCTCATGGGAATAGCCACCTTTCTCTTGTCCTTTCTCTTTCCTTCACTATGACCTCCATTGCAGCATTTTGGGAGTCCATGAATTCTCCTGTTATGTGATTTATCACATTTTTCCGAACCAGATTCACATCAATGAAGACATTCAGCTCCTGCTCCAACCACAATGTATTTCCCTTTATGAGATAAGTTTGAATAGATTGGAACTATGCTCATTGGAGTTGAGAAGAGTAAGAAGTGATCTTATTGAGGGATGGTGATTTGAGTTGACAGGATAGTTCAGGATGGATGTGTTGAATGCAGGAAGAATGTTCCTGGTAGTGGGAACTCTAAACCCTAGGCTCATAGTTTATGGATAAGGGGCAAACCTTTTAGGGCTGAGATGAGAAGAAACTTCTTCACTCAGAGTGGTGAGCTTGTGGAATTCACGATAATAGAAAGTGGGTTGATCCCAAAACATTGTGCCTTCAAGAAGGAGATAGCTATTGCTCTTGTGGCTAAAGGGACCAAGGGATATGGGGGAGATCTTGATTAGAGTATTGAGTTCAATGATCAGCCATGATCATAATGATGATGGAGCAGGGTTGAGGGGTCTAATGGTCTTCTTCTGTTCCTATCTTCTATGTTTTTATGATAAGAAGTTTCCTCAGCTTCCCAGCAGTGCCTGAACTCAGTACTGGAACTGCAATAGTTTTTGTTTGCATTCTCTTCTCCAGAGAGCAAAGGAGGTTGGGTCTTTGAACATATTCAATGTGAGGCAGATTTTTGATCCACAGTGGCATCAAGTGTTACGGAGGACAGGGGGGAGAGTGAAGATCACAATCGGATCAACCATTATTGGCAGAGCAGATGTGATGAGCCAACTAGTCTATTCCTGCTCCTATGTCGATATGCTTTATGGATATATTTCCTGAAGCTTTGCATGATAGTCTTTGAAGCTAGATTTTTGACTATGAAGAGGGAATAGACAAATTTAAACTAATCATGTTTATACTTTCTAATATTCTTGAATATATTTAACTCTTGGTTAACATGAGCGGGCGGAACGGATTAGATAAGGTGAAGGTGTTTTTGCTTGCAAAAGAGAAAGAAACAAGAGGGGACAGATTTAAAGTGGCGCACAAATGAAGCAAGGAGGATGTGAGCATAAAACATTTTGACATAGCGAGTAGTTAGGACATGGGATTCTCTGCCTGGAAATGCAGTGGATTTAAGTGTAATTGAAGCCTTCAAGAGGGCATTGGATTTTTGTTTGGATTGTGATAGTGTGTTTGGATATGGGGAAAAGAGAGGAGATTGGCTGTCAATAACAGAACTGGTACAGACTCAATGCGCCGAATGGCTTCCTTCTGCAACATAATAATTTTGTGATTCTGTAATTGTAGAAAAACTTCCAACTTTGGCTGAGTTTGATTGACTTATCATTTTTTGGGGGTGGGGAATGAAGCTTGGAGAGATGTTAGGATGATGAAAGATTCCTTAAGAGGGCAGGCTCCATTGTAATATTCCCACATATCAAGGCACAAAGCAATCCTAAATCATTAAAAATAACTGCAGTCTACGATACATTCTGACTCAGTGCAATAGAATGGAATCAAGGAACTTGCTGAGATAAGACCTGGGGCTAACCATGTCGTCAAACACTTTTCAGTTTTTAAAAAAACTAAAATATAACAAGTTCTATTTGGCAGTCAGTTTAAAAACAACAGAAAGAAAGAGCCATGGCTTATTTTCTCCAAATGCATAGACATCAGTCATAATGGCTGTATTTATAACCTCAGAACCTCTACAGTGCTGAAGGAGGCCATTCAGCCCAGCAAGTCCACTCCACCCTCTGAAGACCATCCCACCCAGACCCAGCCTCCTACTGTATCCCATAATCCCACAATTACCATGACTAACCCATCTAGTCTCCACATCCCTGAACAATACAGATAATTTCAGCATGGCCAATCCACCTAAGTTGCACATTTTTGAACTGTGCGAGGAAACCAGAGGACCTGGAGGAAAACTTGGCAGACACAGGGAGAATATGCGAACTCCACACGGATAGTCACTCAAGACTGGAATCAAACCTAGATCCCTGTTACTGTGAGGCAGCGGTGCTAACCACTGAGGCACCATGCCGCCCACTGCTAACAGTTCACTTCAAGACAGGTCAGGGATTGAGTAGGGTCCTTCCTGTCCGTTTTAGTGCCTCTTCCGTCTTCATAAACAGATCTACTTTGCAATTACCAGAAGCTGCACTTGCAGGGGAGGTTGGTTTAACTTCTTTGTGCTGCAGAAAGATGTAGAAGTTTTAAGTTTAACAAGAAATTTTCCTTTTGTTATGTTGTAATGCAAAGCAGTTCATTTGCCAGACTGATTGAGAACTCTATGGGAATTATCAAACGTAAAGGACAGCTAAGGCTGCAATTTCAATTCTGTATCCCTGAATAAAATTGAAGACTGTCCCATTCCAGCCCCTGCTTTTAATTGAAGTATAATTTTGACTTCAAAGAGAGAGGTAAGTGAAAGGAATGTTTGTGTTTCCAGTTTCCTTGTGTAGTGAGGACGTGAGGAATGATAGGTAAAACTGTTTCTGATTTATTTGCATTCTGACAATGCTGCATTCAAAGTCAGCCATTTCCTACTTTTGTGTGGGAACAAGCTTATAAACTCAGGCGAAACATATCTTGCGGATGTTTGCCATCAGCTGCAGAGCTGTTGAGCAGGAAGCAGAGTGCCATGGGATTACATTTTCCATTGAAATGTGCTAAACAACTATCAATCATTACAGCCATTGCTTTTACACATTTTTGTTTCAAAATTTAACTTCTGTTGTCAGCATTTATAAAATTAAGTTTTGACTCGTAATCAGCTATAGGTTCCTAGTTTAGCATGCTTAGTTAAATGGTATTGAGGAATTTTTCTTATATTCTTCATGCATGTTTAGGGTAAATGCAGGTTAATGGCAGTTTCAGTATCGACTATGTTATGATGCCAGTTGACCTAATGACTTGTTTTTTAAAAAGATAAACTCTCACATAGCAGTGAAAAACCAACTAGAACTTCACAGGTATCACCTTCACCAAAAATGCCACAGGTCTGCAGAAAGTCTACAACTCTACTTACAATCTGTTTGGTGTAGATTCAAACTGCTGTAGGAGCTGTATGTTTGCTTATTGACTCCTTCTGGGCCTAACCTATGTCTTGTTCAGCTTGCTAGGATTGCACCAATATCATTGTCATCTACTGAGCTGTGTTTTCTATGTCTCCTTTTACGTAGTTTCAACCAGAAATTTTAATTTCCAGAATGTCAATCTCAGTCTTAGTTCCATTGGAAACTGGAAGAATCCGTTTTCTTTTCTCAGTTTCCCTATTCAGTTAGACTTGTCTCAATAAAACAAGCTTCAAAGTCACAGCTTTCATAACCCTTTGAGTTCCTATACGTTAATTTTTTTTTCTTATTTATTTACCACTAATTTTCAAACGCAGGTCTTTGTGTTTTTTGAAATCAGAAACATTTTCTAACCCAGTTTGAAAGATTTTTATGTGATATTACTGAAAAGATGTGACACTATATTGGTGGAAGAGGACAATATACAAAGTAGCTTGTTTGGCCAAAATGTGGTTAGCTCAGCTGGTTACAGCATGGTGCTAATAATGCCAAGGCCATGGGTTCAAGCCCCATTTTGGCCAAGTCTGTTCATTTCTGGCCACAAGTTTAATGCTTTGTGTTCTGACAGGAAGCTTGCGTGACAGTTTTTACTCTTTTTCAAGGGCAGCATGGTGGGTCCCTGGTTAGCACTGCTGCCTCACAGTGCCAGGACCCAGGTTTGATTGTACCCTCTGGCAACTGTCTGTGTGGAGTTTGCACATTCTCACCAGGTTTCCTCCCACAGTTCAAAGATATGCAGGGTAGGTGGATTGGCCATGCTGAATTACCCGTAGTGTTCAGGGATGTTTAGGTTAGGTGGGTTAGATATGGGTAAATACAGGGGTAGGGGTCTGGGTCTGGGTGGGATGCTGTTCAGAAGGGCAGTGTGGACATGTTGGGCTGAATGGCCTGTTTCCACACTGTAGGGAATCTGTGGAAAAAAAGTACAAAATCAAAGTATGTAAAATCTGATGGCTCTTTTGTTTACTTACATTTGAGGTATTTAAGGTAGAAAATGAAGATGTCTCTACCTATTTATTGAATTAAATTGGACAGACTGTTACCATTTTTAAAGTGTTCCAGGGCATGTAACAACACTTCATAACTGAATTTGGTTGGAAGGTAAAATGTATTTTTTTTCAAATGGTATCTTCATAAGCTACAGTAGCATACTTTCTGCGAACTGTGAATTTTAATGAACTGCTGTTTGCTATTGCCATTGATCGCTGCTCTTCATATGGATGCCCAAATCACAGATATTTGAAATAAATTGCTGCATCCTTTTTTTTGATCTTGGATCAACGATAAAAAGGCCTGCTAATATAAGATGGATTCCTGTAGCAGTTTGCACTCTGTTATTTCCTATTCGCGTGTATGGTTGTCCTAATTTCTGTTCATTCTTTTCCCCAGGCCTCTGGTTCTCAGAAATGTCAAGCATCCACTTGTCGTACATTTATAGTTATTGGAATGGGTACTCTATATTTTATTATGTAGTTCCACCTTAAAACAAGTTAGACAACCCCAACCAGAACGTTATGAAATAATTTGCCAGGTGTCTCACAATACTGAAGTGGTCAAATCATGATGAACACAAGTCAGTGCAAATGCAAAACATTCCCAACTTTATTAAGAAGCAAGTTACAATAGCTTTTACAACAAAACAATACTATCTCTGATCTTATTCAGCCCCTTAAGCTTACAGTACCTCCCGGGTCTCTTATTGATTTATGCAGTCGCTCTTTCCCTTTGGCTCTGTCTTTGGGACTGTGAAGCTGCTGTCTCTCTCCCTCTCTCCCAGTGGTCAGTTGGTCTCTGCCTGTTGCCATTCTGGTCTCCTCAGTAGGCCTCCAGGTGATTCAAGAGAGTCCAAGAGAGCGGTCTGCAGGTGAACCCATTTTTATACCTGTGGTTTTCTGGAACCTTCTATGCTTCTGGCCAATCAGGGAAACTCGCATAGAGCGTTGAAAAATTGTCAGTAATTTAGATGGCTTGCTACTGTTTGTTTCTTTGTGTAGTGGGACCTGGTGCCTTTCCATTTGAGCCCTCCTTTGTTTGGTTGATAAGTGGTTGGAGACATGTCTGTCCAGGATAACTGTTGCTTTTTACATTATGCTAATGTCATTAGCACCTGTGCAGTGTTTGCACTGTGTCCATTGTGTGGGTTTTATGACTTCACAGTTTTACTTGACTAATGAACCCAGCATCCCTTGCTATTAGCAATTTCCCTGTGTTGTAGCAGCCAACAGGCTGTTACATATCCCCTCTCCCACTGCCATTTTAATGGAAAGAAGTTATGTGAACGAAGTTGAAACGTAATTGTAAAAATTGGTTCTATTTGTTGTCAGGGGAGCCGATGTGTTTGTGTGAAAGCTATTGAGCCATTGTGCGCATTGGTCCAGCCTACCATGTAATTATATGTACAACAGAGGAAAAGCTGCCATTGCAATAATCCATGCAGGATTCTGGTGCATGGACAACATTCAGTAATCTTAACAAATTGAAATGACAATAGTGATAACCATGGAAGTTCCAGCTAATAGTCCCTCAGTGAGTGTACAGGCATTATTCAGAGTTATCGGGCCCATTTGTTGGATTATTTGTCTTTTCCAGCCTACAATCTTAGCTGGTAGCATCCTGAGGTTTATCCAGGCAAATGCAGTTAGGACCACAGCTCGATGAAAGAAGTAAAAAAAGTTCTGAGGAAGGGTCAATGGACCCGAAACATTAACTCTGATTTTTTCTTCATAGCTGCTACCAGACCTGATGAGCTTCCAGCAACTTCTGTTTTTGAACCAAATTCATGGTTGACAGGCTATGGGCATACAATGGTATGACCTAGATAACAAGATGTGGAGCTGGCTGAACACAACAGGCCAAGCAGCATCATAGGAGCAGGAAAGCTTGACGTTTCGGGCCTAGACCCTTCATATTATCAATGGTATGACCTGTTTGGCTGCATTTATTCAGAATGGTCCCTATCAATGTCCCCTGTCTGTCCACAGCATATTGGAAGGGGTCAAGGTAGCCCATCCAAATACCTTTAGTTTTTAATAATTCTGATATTTTTGACTTTAAAGGTTCTCAACCCAACTTTATTACTAGGAATAATTGGAATCCCTAGCATCAAGCCTCGCCAAGAGTGTCCTTGCAGTTATAAAGTATACCACACCTTCTTGAGCTGCTGCAACTGTTAGCTAGAGATGTTAGTGTGGATTCTCTCCTGGAACAAATATTCAAGCTGTTCATCACTAATCCAGGACAAGACTTTCCCTTCGCTTGCCTGTCTAGCTCCTCCCTCAGGTGTTCAATCATCCAGTTACTGTAGATACTGCACAGGGTGCTGTTTGGCTGCTCACTGTCATCCCTGATTTTGCCCCAGATGGTCTGGTTAATTGTCTTGGCATGGCTTTTTAGTATGGTCACTAAGTGGTGGCTAGCCTGATTCTCCGCTAGTTGTCTTGCGATCTCTTGGATTATTGGCTTTCAGTCCTTCTTGTGCTCATTTCACTTGCTGAGTCAAAATCCTGAGTTTATTATCCAAATTAGCCAAATCAAGGGTATTGACCATTGGCATTCCTGCCTGCTATGCTGTGGCTATATCATTAAGGAGTTCCCTTCTCTTTCAGCTACCTGCTGGGTTTTCTCTTATGTTTCCCAGTCCCTCATCCCATTATTCTACAGGCTTGTGGTGAATGTTATCAACCAAGTTTTTACCTGTGTGTTTAATTATTAGCCCATTGTGCGGCACTGGCGTGTGTGTGGGGTATCAGGTTTGGGAAGGAGTCTTAATTACCGGTCTTAGCCCACTTTTGATTTTGTACTAGAGGAATTCTCCCTGCTGGGGCCTCCCAGGCATCTCTATCCCAATTCTGACCAGTTGTCCAGGTTGTGTGCTCGGCAGTATCATGCAACCATTCTTGGAGAAATGCCATCAATTGTCTGTGATCCCCACACTTATATATCACAATGTGGAACTCCCATTGGGTTCCCTTACACCATGAGCTGATTGTTACACCTGAATGCCACCGATTTTTGCAGGGTGGACCCAGAGGATCTGTGACTTACTATGTCATCTGCTGGATCACGTCACAGATATCCAGAGAGCATCGTTTTATACGCCCTACATTTTTACATACAGTCATTATTGTGCTTATACATAATGCACAAACGCTGCAGAAGGGTTGCACCACTGCCTTGGAGAAGCTGCTCCGGTGTGCTTCATAAAAAGAGCACACGAATAATTTCGGAAAATATCTTCGTGTAATATCTGACACTGTGTTCTACATAACATTTTAAAATTGTCAAACTGTCCAATTGTCACCCATGCCCGGCCCCTGCCATATTTTCAATAAAAAAAAGGAAAAATAGAATGAATGTGCCCCATGTACAGGATATGGAGGGATGGGATTGTCATCCAGTGTGCAAATGGATGTTTAGCAGTGGTAGGAGCTGTTCCTGAGTAGCTAGCATGAGTTGGCTTGAGCACACATTTGGCTAGGGAACTTTAAAGCTATTTCCACAATAGGGTTGCCCCTGTCATCCTCAACATAGAAGCCATAGACTGTTTTCACTTTAGCTCTTGCTGCCAGGAAGGTACCCCTGGGTGTTGGCCCCTTTTTCCAGACTTCCCATTGCCAGGTTAGAATCTTAGGTGCTCAGCAGTCCTGAATGAAATGGTTGTTTCGGCCACAGATTGGGTTTCGGTTTCATTTGTGGGAGTTCTCTACTCTGCGGGCAGGGGACCCCTACGGAGGGTAAGTCAGTCTGGGAGTCCTTGGTGTATCCCCCACCCTTCCTATAGGCGTTTAAGTTGGAGGGGGCCTATAAGAACTCCGGGCCTCACTAATGTGGACCGACCTTTTGGTGACTGCTGCGTCCTTAAGTCACTTTCTCACACAGCAATTCATTTGTGGAGAATCAAAGAGCAAAGAACAAAGAAAATTACAGCATAGGAACAGGCCCTTCAGCCCTCCAAGCCTGCGCCGATCCAGATCCTCTATCTAAACCTGTCGCCTATTTTCCAAGGATCTGTATCCTTCTGCTCCCTGCCCATTCATGTGTCTGTCCAGATACATCTTAAATGACGCTATCGTGCCCGCCTCTACCACCTCTGCTGGCAACGCGTTCCAGGCACCCACCAGCCTCTGCATAAAGAACTTTCCACGCATATCTCCCTTTAACTTCTCCCCTCTCACGTTGAAATCGTGACCCCTAGTAATTGAGTCTCCCACTCTGGAGAAAAAGCTTCTTGCTATCCACCCTGTCTATACCTGTCATGATTTTGTAGACCTTAATCAGGTCCCCCCTCAACCTCTGTCTTTCTAATGTAAATAATCCTAATCTACTCAAGCTCTCTTCATAGCTAGTGCCCTCCATACTAGGCAATATCCTGGTGAACCTCCTATGCACCCTCTCCAAAGCATCCACATCCTTTTGGTAATGTGGCGAACAGAAATGTATGCAGTATGCCAAATGTGGTTGAACCAAAGTCCTATACAACTGTAACATGACTTACCAACTCTTGTACTCAATACCCCGTCCGATGAATGAAAGCATGCCGTATGCCTTCTTGATCACTGTATCCACCTGCGTTGCCACCTTCAGAGCACAATGGACCTGAACACCCAGATCTCTCTGTGCATCAATTTTCCCCAGGGCTTTTCCATTTACTGCATAGTTCGTTCTTGAATTGGATCTTGCAAAATGCATCACTCCGCATTTGCCTGGATTGAACTCCATCTGCCATTTCTCCGCCCAACCCTCCAATCTATCTATATTCTGCTGCATTCTCTGACAGTCCCCTTCACTATCTGCTACTCCACCAATCTTAGTGTCATCTGAAAACTTGCTAATCAGACCATCTATACCTTCCTCCTCATCATTTATGTATATCACAAACAACAGTAGTCCCAACACAGATCCCTGTGGAACACCGCTGGTCACAGTTCTCCATTTTGAGAAACTCCCTTCCACTACAACTCTCTGTCTCTTGTTGCCCAGCCAGTTCTCTATCCATCTAGCTAGTACACCCTGGACCCCATGCAACTTCACTTTCTCCATCAGCCTACCATGGGGAACCTTATCAAATGCCTTACTGAAGTCCATGTATATGACATCCACAACCCTTCCCTCATCTATCAACTTTTTCACTTCCTCAAAGAATTCTATCAAGTTGGTAAGACATGACCTTCCCTGCACAAAACCATGCTACCTATCACTAATAAGCCCATTTACTTCCAAATGTAAATAGATCCTATCCCTCAGTATCTTCTCCAGAAGCTTCCCCGCCACTGACGTCAGGCTCACCGGTCTATAATTACCTGTATTATCCTTGCTATTCTTCTTAAACAAGGGGACAACATTAGCAATTCTCCAGTCCTCCGGGACCTCACCCGTGCTCAAGGATGCTGTAAAGATATCTGTTAAGGCCCCAGCTATTTCCTCTCTCGCTTCCCTCAGTAACCTGGGATCGATCCCAGGTATACTGCATCCGTTGTTCCTGTTGTGGCCTCCTCTAAATCGGGGAAACCTAGCAGAGGCTTGGGGACCGCTTTGCAGAACACCTACGCTCCGTTCACACTAAACAACTGCACCTCCCAGTCCCAAACCATTTCAACTCCCCCTCTCATTCCTCAGACGATATGTCCATCCTGGGCCTACTGCGGTGCCCCAACGATGCCACCCGAAGGTTGCAGGAACAGCAACTCATATTCCGCTTGGGAGCCCAGTATCAGTGTGGACTTCACAAGCTTCAAAATCTACCCTCCCCCAACCGCATCCCAAAACCAGCCCAGCTCGTCCCTGCCTCCCTAACCTGTCCTTCCTCCCATCTATCCCCTCCTCCCACCTCAAGCCCCACCTCCATCTCCTATCTACTAACCTCATCCCGCCCCCTTGACCAGTGCGTCGTCCCTGGACTGACCTATCTCCTCCCTAACTCCCCACCTACACTCACCTTTACTGGCTCCATCCCCACCTCTTTGACCTGTCTGACTCCTCTCCACCTATCTTCTCCTCTATCCAACTTCTGTCCGCCTCCCCCTCTCTCCTTATTTATTTCAGAACCCCCTTCCTTTCCCCCGTTTCTGAAGACGGGTCTAGACCTGAAACGTCAGCCTTCCTGCTCCTCAGACACTGCTTGGCTTGCTGTGTTCATCCAGCTCTACACCTTGTTATCATAGATCCCATCCAAGCCTCATTACAGGACGTGTTGGAATGGTTCAATCCCAGACATGCGTCCCTCCGACTTTCATGTTTTAGTAAAGATCTGTAGCTCGTGTTGTGGTTGGAGTTGTTGGTTGGTTCGCCGATGGAGGCTACACAGCACTGACGATGTCACCTGGAAGGGAGACACAATGTTTGCATGAAAACCAGTCAGCTTGGCGAACCAACCCACAACTCCGTCCATCTGTCTTTCTGAGGCATGGGAGACAATGTGGAGAGGTGAGGGTTATGTCCCCAAAAACCTGCACAAGTTGGGTCCAGAAACGCTGAGTGAAGAATTTTAGAATTTAGAATTAGCTTTATTGTCACGTGTACTCAAATGAGTACAGTGAAAAGTTTACAAGTCACCACTTAATAATGCCATCTTAGGTACAAAGGTACCTAGGAACAAATTCTTAGGGCAAAACATTGAAAAATAAAGAAATAAAAGTTCAGAATAGCAGTCCTTCCAACCCAGTCTGCACCAGCACCTAGCTTCTTGACCGCACCCGGCATCACCTCGAGGTTCGAAGTCCACGCTAGGCTGAGAGACTGCCATGCCAGCCCACCTGCTGGGATATTCCCCTTTGTGTTGTCGGCAGTTATGAAGCCCTCTATGGGGTTTGCCTTATCCTGCCCTACAATGGTGAGGACTATTGCCTTCATTCTCATCAATCGTCCCCCTCTCTTGCTGTTGGGTCTTGTGGAGAGTTGAATGGACCGGTGGACTAAAGTACATAGTGATTAATTTGGTTTGTTTGGCAACATCTAGTCTGTGTATAATGGGCTGGTGTTGGAACGCATCAAAAAATGTATATAGATCTGAGGTGGAATCAAAAAGTGTCTACTTTTTGGTGATGTCCTCCGGCTGGGTGGCTGGTATTGGTGTTGTATATGTAGTGCGGTCATCAGCTGTTTGACACTGGGTGACCACAGGATTCATGGGCTCTGGTTTCAGTTGTGGATTGAGTTGGATTTGAAGGTGCCATCAGCTAGGAGAAAGGCAGCAGGGGGTTCCTCATCTGTTGGGCAGAGATGGATTTGATGCAGTTATGTCAGTGTGGGGCCTTTCGTTATCTCCCTGGGGAGGTGTGAACCCAAATGTATACATTATCGCATTCTGTGCAGAGACCTGGTTTGCTAGAGAGTGTATTGGCCCTGGCGCTTTGAATGCTCCATACTAGGGCCTAATATGCATTGCTCTGCATTCTAGGCTTGGAGAACCTGTACAGCCGTTTGGAGCTCACTTCACTGTTGTTCCAACTTGTCAATGTACGCTAAGATCGTCTCCCGGTCCACAGTGGCCCTCCTCTCACTAGAATAGGCTGTTTCAAATTGTGACCAGGACTTTCCCATGTGCATGAACTTTAACTACAGGTTTTAACTTTTCCAATTCATCAGACGCGATTTCTAATTGCTCTTGCAGTGATCTAAAATCAGCTAGTCAGCTGCATGAATCTTCTGAGTACATGTTGTTGCTAATGCTGTGGTTATTTTAGTGGCCTTTTTTTTCTAATTTGTTATGTGTTTCTTACCATTATGTCTTGGGCCATGGAACCCATGGTTCAGAGTGAGTCTGGATTGCTATAGAATTCTGAGATAGTATGATCTGCAAATTCTGAAGAAGGGACTAGGCCTTCGTCAGCTTTCCTGCACCTCTGATGCTGCTTGGCCTGCTATAGAATTCTGTCCATTATTTCACTTTGTGAAAAGGTATTGTCTGAGTGTCGTCCCATGTCTGAAGAGGGGATACTTGTCCCATTTTGCTAGCGAGCGTATTATTGCTGGGTTCTTTACTGGATTTCTCTTCCATATTATTATGTTGTGGGAAGTGCCTGTAGTTAGGGTAAGGTTTCAGCTAAATTCTAGTTGCAGCTTGTCAGAGTCTTACAAGTAGAAATAGAGCACAGTGTCCACTTCTAACACTACGTAGAGATAGGTCTTTAACGCCTCCTCGTAGCCTGACTGTAAGGTTCCCTATCCTGGATATCCTGGATCTCCGGCTCAATCTCTAGCTCCTTGCCAAGCCACAGATCCCTGATTCTGTACCTGACTTCTTTTACTCTGGGTCCCCAACCTAATCTCTGGCTCTTTGCCAAACTACAGGTAAACCATTTAAAAATGTAGAAAATCAGGGTTCATCTGCAGACTGCGCTCTTGAATCTTCTGGCAGCTCTCAGCAGAGACCAGCACGACAAGAAGCAGAAATGAGCTGACCATCCAAAGAGAGAGAGAGGAAGAGAAAAAGCAGCTTTGCAGTCCCAAAGACAGAACCAGAAAAAGCATGACTGTGTACATCTAGAAGAGACTCAGGATTTATTGTAATCTCAAAGGGCCAAACAGGATTAATGATAAGAGAATAGGTACTGCAGATGCTGGAGAATCTGAGATAACAAGGTGTGGAGCTGGATGAACACAGCAGGCCAAGCAGCATCATAGGAGCAGGAAAGCTTGACGTTTCGGGCCTCGACCCTTCATCAGAAATGGGGGAGGGGAAGAGGGTTCTGAAATAAATAGGGAGAGAGGGGGAGGCGGATAGAAGATGAATAGAGGAGAGGATAGGTGGAGAGGAGGCAGACAAGTCAAAGAGGCGGGGATGGAGCCAGTAAAGGTGAGTGTAGGTGGGGGGGTAGGGAGGAGATAGGTCAGTCCAGGGAGGACGGACAGGTCAAGGGGGCGGGATGAGGTTAGGAGATAGGAGATGGGGGTGGCGCTTGAGGTGGGAGGAGGGTATAGGTGAGAGGAAGAACAGGTAAGGGAGGCGAGGACGTGCTGGGCTGGTTTTGGGATGCGATAGGGGGAGGGGAGATTTTGAAGCTTGTGAAATCCACATTGATACCATTGGGCTGCAGGGTTCCCAGGCTGAATATGATTTGTTGTTCCTGCAGCCTTCGGGTGGCATCAATGTGGCATTGCAGGAGGCCCAGGATGGACATGTCGTCTGAGGAATGGGAGGGGGAGTTGAAATGGTTCGCGACTGGGAGGTGCAGTTGTTTGTTGTGAACTGAGCGCAGGTGTTCTGCAAAGCGGTCCCCAAGCCTCTGCTTGGTTTCCCCAATGTAGAGGAGGCCACAACGGGTACAGCGGATGCAGTATACCACATTGGCAGATGTGCAGGTGAACATCTGCCTGATGTGGAAAGTCTTCTTGGGGCCTGGGATTAGGGTGAGGGAGGAGGTGTGGGAGCAGGTGGAGCACTTCCTGTACCACCCCACCAACCTCCGGATCCAACGCATCATCCTCCGACAATTCCGCCATCTGCAATCTGACCCCACCACCAAAGACATTTTTCCTTCCTCACCCTTGTCTGCTTTCCGGAGGGACCACTCTCTCCGTGACTCCTTTCTCCGCTCCACACTCCCCTCCAGCCCCACCACACCTGGCACTTTTCCCTGCAACCGCAGGAAGTGCTACACCTGCCCCCACACCTCCTCCCTCACCCCAGAACCCTCTTCCCCTCCCCCATTTCTGATGAAGGATTAAAGATAATATTATTTTGTGGTGAAAGCTATTGTAATTGGCTTCTTATTAAAGTTGAGACTGTTTTGCATTGGGACCGCCTTATGGTTGTAGTGATTTGACCACCTTGCTATTTTGGGACATCTGGGCAAATTCAGTCAGGTTGGAGTTATTTAACTTCTTTAAGGAGGAACTAGACAGTATTTGGTGTCCTCAGGTGGTCTTTGACAAGAAACAATGCTAAGGTTGACAAATCAAGGCCGAACCCATCAGACTGGTATCCTCAGAATTCAACTTGAGCCATAATTAAGAGGATAAATTCCCCATGTGATAGCTAGGATTCAAGTGAGTAACTGAAGATACAGGCAGCCAACCAGAAATTGGCCAATCAGCCAGGTGTTATACAGCCAGAACGAGCAAAGCACAAGCTAGTAAAGGATAACAGAGTATAGAGAGATTCTGATGAAGTCAGTTCGAGGGGGACAGGCCCAGAAACCATAGAGACATTTCGGACTTCTTGAAAAAAACCACGGTGCTTTTATTTTAACCCCCTGTTGTCCCTCTTCCGGAAGTGTTTCATGGGGTCACTGTGTGGGGAGCTTTATTTTCTGTTCCGATGAGTAGAAGAAATTTGCCTTTGAATTTTAAAGACTTGTCTCTCTTCTGGGAGTGTCCGATGGGGATGGAGCTGAGGGGATTTGACGTTTAGTTTATTTTTGAGTTTAATTTACTTCGAAGAGAGGAACGTGTACTCTGAATTTTGACCCTTTGTTGTCCCTGCCCCAAGAGTGTTTGTTTGGGACAGAGTCGAGGGAAGGTCATTCTTTATTTCCAGGGCGTAAAGACTTTATTTTGAGTGCAGGAGAGTTGAGGGACCTTTGAGTTCCAAAGAGTCAAGGGAACTTTTATGCTTGAAAGGAGTAGAGACATTGGCAGCTGTTGACATCCCTACATGCTCTACAACCCATTTGAAACAACTGCTAGATGTTTAAAAGAGTACCTGGCACAAGCAGCATATGTTGGGTCAGGGACCCAGGGATAGACATTAAACACAAGTGTGAGCAACTGTACAGTCAAGCTATGAGAACTGGTTAAAGACCTGTCTCTGGGTAATCTTAAAAAGGGCCACAATGCCCTAGTTCTACACATTTAAGACTTTGAGAGGCTGCAATAAGAATTTAGTGGAAGCCCTACCCCAACTACAGCCGCATCCCATAACTTAAGAACATTGAAGACAAATCAAGGACCCAGCAATAATATGTTTGCTAGCAAAGTGGCACAAGTGTTCCATCGTGGGAGGACACTCTCAGACTAAACCTTTTTAAAAAGTGGTCCAAATAGAAAGAATTTTGTAGTAGCCCAGATTGACCCTGGGCCACAGGTCCCGTGGCCCAAGACATATGGCAATACACGCATAACAAATTAAGAAAGAAGGCCACTAAGATGAGCATAGCAATAGCAATAGCATGCACCCTAGAAGATTCCTGTGGCCGACTAGCTGAGGTTAGATTGCTGTGGGAACGATTAGACATCGATATAATGAATTGGAAAAGTTAAAACTTGTTAAAGAGCAGGACATCAGAATACAGGAAAACCTGATCGGTATGGGCAGTTCCAGTTACAATTTGAAAGAGCCTGTTCTAGTGAGAGGAGATCTACTGGGGACTGGGAGGCAACCGCAGCATACATTGATAAGCTGGAACAACAGTGTCGTGAGTTCCAAACAGCTGCACAGATTCTTCAAACTTGCAATGCAGCGCAACGCACATGTGGCCCTAGTATGGAGCATTCAAAGTGTCAGGAACGAATACAATCTCTAGCAAACTAGGTCTCTGCCCAGAATGGGATAATATTGGTTTTGGGGCCCTACCTCCCATGGAGATAACAAGAGGACCCACACTGACACATCTGCACCCAATCAGCCACCGCGCAGATCGGGATGTCTGACTCCTTTCTCTCAGATGACTGTACTCCTTAAATGTGCCCACTCCGAACCACAGCTGAAATAAGAACCCATGAATCTGTGATCACCCAACAGCAAATTGTCACACTGCATACACAATTGCCATTCCAGCTACCCAGCTGTCAGACATTGCCAAAAAGGTGACACTCTTTGAGGACACCTCAGACGCATGTACAGTTTTTGATGAGATTTACAGACCATCCATTGTACATGGACTAAAGGCTGTTGAGCAAACTGAATTTATTACCATGTGGCTTAGTTCAGCAGCCCATTCAGACCTGCACGAGAACCAATAACTAGAGAGGGGGATACTTAACGAGGTGAAGGTGGGAGTCCTCACCGCTGTTGAGCAGGATAAGATAGACCCCATAGAGGCACTGCATAAGTGCCGACAACCAGAAGTGGAAGATCAATTGTAAGTTGCTGGGAACTCAGGACTGGCACATTCCTGTAAGGATGAAGGATAAGTATGGCAAGTTTAGGAAACCTTGGATAACAAGAGATATTGTGAGCCTAACCAAAAAGAAAAAGGAAGCATTTATCAAGGCTGGGAGGCTGGGAACACACGAAGCAAAGGTGGAATACAAGGAAAGTCGAACGAAACTCAAGCAAAGAGTCAGGAAGGCTAAAAGGGATCATGAAAAGTCATTGGCCAACAGGATTAAGGAAAATCCCAAGGCTTTTTATACATATATAAACAACAAGAGGGTAGCCAGGGAGAGGGTTGGCCCACCCGTGGACAGTGAAGGGAATGTATGCGTGGAGCAAGAGGAAATGGGTGAGGTATTAAATGAGTACTTTGCATCAGTATTCACCATAGAGAAGGACATGGTGGATGATGAATCTGGGGAAGGGTGTGTCGATAGTTTGGGTCATGTTGAGATCAACAGGGAAGAGGTATTGAGGTAGACAAGTCCCCAGGGCCTAATGGGATGTACCCCAGAATACTAAGAGAGGCAAGGAAGGAATTTGCTGGAGCCTTTAGGGAAATCTTTGTATCCTCACTGGCTACAGAGTAGGTCCCAGAGGATTGGAGAATAGCCAATGTTGTTCTTTTGTCTAAGAAGGGTGGCAGAGATAATCCAGCTAATTATAGGCCGACGAGCCTTACATCAGTGGTAGGGAAATTATTGGAGAGAATTCTTTGAGACAGGATTTACTTCCACTTGGAAATAAGTGGGTATATTAGGGAGAGGCAATGTGGTTTTGTGAAGGGGAGGTCATGTCTCATTAATTTGATTGAGTTTTTTGAGGAAGTGACGAAGATAATTGATGAAAGTAGGGCAGTGGATGTTGTCTACATGGACTTCAGTAAGGCCTTTGACAAGGTTCCTCATGGCAGGCTGATACTGAAGGTAAAGTCGCACAGGGTCAGAAGTGAGCTTACAAGATGGATAAAAAAACTGGCTCGATCATAGAAGACTGAGGTTAGCAGTGGAAGGATGTGTTTCTGAATGGAGGCCTGTGACTAGTGGCATTCCTCAGTGATCAATTTTGGGACCTTTGCTATTTGTAATATATATATAAATGATTAGGAGGAAACCGTAACTGGTCTGATTAGTAAGTTTGCCGATGATGCAAAGGTTGGTGGAATTGCGGATAGTGATGAGAACCGTCAAAAGATACAGCTGGAAATAGATTGGTTGGTGACTTGGGCAGCGAGATGGCAGATGGAGTTTAATCTGGAAAAATGTGAGGTAATGCATTTTGGAAGGTCCAATCCAGATGGAAATATATAATAAATGACAGAACCCTTAAGAGTACTGATAGGCAGAGGGATCTGGGTGTACAGCTACACAGGTCACTGAAAGTGGCAAAGCAGGTGGAGAAGGTTTTCAACAAGGCATGCTTGCTTCATTGGCCAGGGCATTGAGTTTAAAAATTGGCAGGTAATGTTGCAGCTTTATAGAACCTTAGTTAGGCCGCATTTGGAATATTGTGTTCTATCCAGGTCGCCACACTACCAGAAGGATGTGGTAGCTTTGGAGAGGGTACAGAAAAGATTTACCAGGATGTTGCCTGGTATGGGGGGCATTAGCTATGAGGAGAGGTTGGAGAAACTTGGGTTGTTCTCACTGGAACGATGGAGGCTGAGGGGCGACCTGATAGAGGTCTACACGATTATGAAGGTTGTGGACAGAGTGGACAGTCAGAAGCTTTTTCCCAGGGTGGAAGAGTCAATTACTAGGGGGCATAGGTTTAAGGTACGAGGGGCAAGGTTTAAAGGTGATGTACGAGGCAAGTTTTTAACACAAAGGGTGGTAGGTGCCTGGAACTTACTGCCGGGGGAGGTATTGGAAGCAGTTACGATAGTGACTCTTAAAGGGCATCTTGACAAAAACATGAATAGGATGGAATAGAGAGTTATGGCCCCCAGAAGGATTGGGGGTTTTAGTTGTGATGGGCAGCACGTTGGTGAAGGCTTGGATGGCCAAAGGGCCTATTCCTGTGCTGAATCTTCATTGTTCTTTTGTTCTATCCCACCAGCATTGCCCAGAGACTCTGGTTCTAGTTTTTCTGGCTTTTTCGGGAGATGACCAGCACCTCTTTCACCCAAGAGCAATGGAAAAACTGTGTCCGAACTCTTATCCTATGACTCGGAGAAAGGGATGGATACATGTCTGGCATTAAACCCCACCCATGCCTCTTGTAATGAGACTTGTGTCCTCCACAAATTAATCGCTGTGTGGGAAATGGACTTAAGGGCATAGCAGTCATCTGTAAATCAGTCCACTGAAGCGTGGTCTGGAATTCTTATAGCTACCCTCCAACTTGGAGGAATGAAAGAAAGGGCAGGAATACACTAAGGACTCCCAGGCAGACTTCCTCTCCATACAATTCCCAATAAGAAGGAATTTCCACAAATGAACCCCCAAACCCGATCCGTGCTATAATTGTGGCCGAACCAACCAGAACTGGTTGGTTTTGTTCAGAACTGCCAGACATCTAAGATTCCATCCTGACAATGGGAATTGAAAAAAAGAGCGAACCCTCAGGGTAGCATCCTGGCAGAAATACCTGAAGCGAAAACAGGCTTTGGCCTGACAGCCCACCACTCCACATCTTGCATACGGGGCATATTTATTGTTTTCTTTAAAAAAAGAGGGGGCGAGTCAGGAGTTGGTGACAATTAGACAATCTGACACCTCCAAAATGTTATGTTGAACACACTGTCAGATATTAGACAAATATATTTTCAGAAATTAGTCTTGTTCTCTTTTTAGGAAGTGTACCGGAGTGGCTACTCCAGAGCAATGATGCAACCCTTCTGGAGTGTTTATAGAGTATTATATTTAAGTATTATAATGAGTGTATTCAAAAATGTAATGCAGCTACAAAAGAAAACAATGTACCCAGGATACTTGTGGTATGACCCACCAGATGCCAGATGGTGTAAGTGGTACCCTCGGGGTTTGCCCTGCAAAATCATTAATATTTAGGTGTAACAATTAACTCATGGTGTACAGGAGACCAATGAGTGTGGGGATCACAGACCATTGGTGAAGTTTCTCCAAGAATGGTTGTATGATAGTGGGATGCCTAGCGCACAGCTTGGAACAAGGGGTCAGAGTTAGGACTGCAATACCCTGCAAAACCTCACCATGGAGAATTCCTTGAATATGAAATTAAAAATGGGCTAAGACTGGGAGTGAAGATTCCTCCCCCAACATGTCTCTCACTCACTCACTCACTCACTCACTCACTCACTCACTC
>JAHRHZ010000024.1:37922690-37943963 GCA_024137785.1 Ginglymostoma cirratum | reverse complement strand
TTTTCTGAAGAAGGGTCTAGGCCTGAAACGTCAGCCTTCCTGCTCCCGTGATGCTGCTTGGCCTGCTGTGTTCATCCAGCTCTACACCTTGTTATCACAGTGTGAGCTCACCTGACTAAACCCGCTTCAACATCCTAATTGCTAAAAATGTTTGACAGAGCTCTTCAGGGGAGCCGTATGAATCATTCACGATGCACATGACACAATTCAAGCAATCAACTGTGTATTTGTGAAAAGAAAACAAGTTGTAATTCAATGTCAACATGACACAAAAAATAAATTGCAGAATATATGTCCGTGCAACTGCAATGCTCATTTCCTAGATGTGCACTTGAGCATTTTTTAATTGTTTGTTTAGACATCCAAACTCTCTTCCTGCTGCAATTGCTGCTTTTAGTCTCACCAGTGAGGACATTTTCTGCGTTTTTTTTAAATTAAAAATATATTCCAAAATTTGTTTTGATCTAAAGTGGATAACCACACACTTCCCAGACCAAACTTATCATTTAATATGTTTATATTCCTATCTAAAAATTACCATCATTAAAATGCTGAATATGCAACTCTTTATTCCCTTATAACAAATCATTGATACATGGTGAAAAGCCAGGGATTCAGTACTCCACAGATTCTTGGAGAATACCAAATGTCTCATTGTACCAGTTATGATAAAGTCCTATCATTCCTACTCTTTTGTGAATAAGCTCCAAAACAATTATATATGTCACAAGATTACCTCTAATTCCTCAAGGAAAGAAAGCAGAGTTGAGAATTATGAGATCAGTCATATTCACATTGAACAGTGGAGCAGTCTTGATGGGTTGAATTGCTTACTTCTGCTTCTGCATCTTATGATTTTAAGGTCCTGCACATTTGTTTTGATGAAGGATGTCTAGTTTGGGCCCTTAACAAATGGCATCTGGAAGTCCATACTGACATCATCTGTGGATTCTCCCCTATCCAACACACAGGTGGCTTCCTCAAAAAAAAGACAAGATTTATTACCACTGGCCTATGCTTCACAGATATATGCTGATTCTCTTTGTGTTAGATACAAGAAAGACACATCACATAACATTTACACTACTGAAATTAGAAGTAATGCAGCAGGAAAAGAATTTGGATGTCCAACTGAATGAATCAGCAATCTCTCAAGAGTTCTTAGAATGATAAAGTACAGAAGAGCACCTTCGGCCTATCGAGTGTATTCTGCGAACAATACACTACTTTCTACACAAGTCCCATTTTTCCTTGCTAGGCCAATGGCTTTGAGTGTTATGACACAGTAAGTGCTAATCCAAGTACTTTTTAAAGGTTGTAAGTTTTGTGCCTTAACTAACTTCCCAGGCAGTGCATTCCAGATCCCCACGACCCTTTGGGTAAAAACATTTCTTTCCTCAAATCTTTTGTAAACTTGCTTTTCACACTAAAATTATACTCCCTCATTATTGGCCCTTTCAGTAAGAGAAACAGCTACTTTCTATTCACTCTGTCAGTAGCAGCAGTATGTACTATCTACAAGATGCACTGCAGAAATTCACCAAAGATCCTCAAACAGCATCTTCCTAACCCACGACCACTTCCATCTAGAAGGACAAGGACAGCGGACATATGGGAACACCACCACCTCCAACTCCCCCTCCAAGCCACTTACCGTCCTGACTTGGAAATACATCGCCGGGTTGAAATCCTGGAATTCCCTCCCTAATGGCATTGTGGGTCAACCTACAGCTAGTGGACTGTAGCAGTCAACAAGGCAGCTCACCACCACCTTCTCAAGGGCAGCTAGGGATGGGCAAGAAATGCTGGCCAGCCAGCAATGCCCACATTCCACAAATGAATAGAAAAAAAAACTGTCTATGAGCCTAATAATCCCATACACATCTATCAAGTTCCTCCTTAATCTTCTCCTCTCCAAACAAAACAACCCAAACTTATCCAGCCTCTCCTCGCAGCTGAAATGTTCCATCCCTGAGGCAACATTCGGTGAATTTCCTCTGCACCCCTCTAGTGCAATCACATTCTTCCTACAGTTTGGTGATCAGAACTATACACAGTACTCCAGCTGAGGCCTAACCAAAGTTCTGTACAGCTCCAACATAACCTCCCTGTTCTTATAATCTCTGCACCAATTGATAATGGCAAGCATTCCTTTCACCTTCTTAAGTATGCTATTAAGCTGTCTGCCACCTTCAAGGATCTGTGGATGAGCACCCCAAAATTCTGCTATACCTCTGAGCTTCCCAGTGTCCTGCCATTTATTGAGAACTCCCTTGTCCATATGGTAGCGCACGATAAAGAAGCTGGCTCAGGAATCTCTCCCTCCCAGCTCCCTCTATGAAGGCAGCTGTATCGCCTTAAAAGAAATCTGATTTTTTTTTATGCTGGAGTGAAAAGGGTTATGTTTGTCTACTCTATACATTTGCAGAAGTGCAAAATATACAACAAAGCAACTTGGGAAGCTGGTTACCACTTTTAGGCATCTTGGGCTTGTGTTATCTTTTATACCAATCACATGAATTGCTAAACCAACGCAGATTTTCTGCCAAACACTGTGATAGAATCCCTACAGTGTGGAAGCAGACCATGCAGCCCATCAAGTTCACACTGACCCTCTGAAGAGCAACCCACTCAGACCCTATCCCTGTAATCCTGCATTTTCCATTGGATAATTCACCTAGCCCGCACGTCCCAAGACACTATGGACAATTTAGCATGGTCAATCCACCTAACCTGCACATTGTTGGACTTTTTCTTTCTATTCATTTTGTAGGATGTGGGCGTCACTGGCTGGTCAGCATTTCTTGCCCATCCCTAGTTGTCCTTGACAAGGTGGTGGTGAGCTGCCTTCTTGAACTGCTGCATTCTGTGGGAGAAAACCACAAAACACCCGGAGATAACCCATGCAGACATGGGGACAATGTGCAAACTCCACACAGACTGTCGCCCGAGGCTGGAATTGAACCATGGTGCTGTGAGGCAGCAGGGCCGTCCTATAGTTAAGAGCTGAGATATAGATCTATGAGATTATGAAGGGCACAGGCAGACTGGACAGTCAGAAGCTTTTTCCCAGGACGGAAGAGTCAGTCAAAACCCAGGAGCCATGGGTTTAAGGTACGAGGGGCAAGGTTTAAACGTGATGCACAAGGCAAGTTTTTTACACAGAGGGTGGTTGGTGCCTGGAACTTACTGCCGGGGGAGGTCGTGGAAGCAGATATGATAGTGACTTTTAAAGGGCTTCTTGACATATATATGAATAGGGTGGGAATAGAGGGATACGGTCCCCGGAAGGATAGGGGGTTTTAGTTGTGATGGGCAGCACAGGCTTGGAGGGCTGAAGGGCCTGTTCCTGTACTGTAATTTTCTTTGTTTTTTGTTCTATGATGAGGGAATATGAATGAGCAATAAATGAGTTGTTGCTGTTCATATGTGGAGAACGACGTATCTAATGCAAGAAAAAAATTCCTTTAATATTGAATTTATTGATGAACTAATTCTGATTTTACAAATAACTGGGCTGAGTAACACTTAACTGATAATCTGTTAAGCCAATAAAGTGCATAAATTGAAATTTATTTTCCCCCTATTTCCATTAGGTCCACTCCTATTTGAAGGAATGTTAACCTGGATACTGGGGAGAGTTCGGTGCAGTAATTGTGAAATTCTGTGAAGTTGTTTGCTTCATTGCTTCCAGAATTTAGTGTTAGCATGGAGAAAGATTCTTTAAATTTATTTTTCCACATAAGAAAGTCGTTCTTCTTGAAGAGGATAATTTTCATTTTAAACCAAATTTAGTTCTAATTAGGTGATTCTTTGCTCAGTGTAGGTCCTTTGGACTGAGAATTCAAATTTACATGTTAGCTTTAAGAATGAATCACACAAATGGCATTATCTTCTAAAATACAGGAAATTGAAAACTTCAAGCTGATTTGCATGTTGAAAAAGTATGAATGCTTATAATTAAGGGAGGTGTCAGAGATCAGATTGGTGTGCTGCTAGGCTTACAGATGTTCTGCCTGTTGGAAAAATCAGGTATTTCACCACAAGCCTGAAGAAACATTGGAAAGTGAGCTGTCTTCTAATGGCTAACCCGAAGCAAATTTGGTAATATTCAAGCAAAATAAATGAATAGGGTCCCCAATAGTCTTGATACATTGATACTTGTGTGTATGTGTCTTATTCAGTGAGCAATCACATTATGGCCTTGTCATTGAAGTAGAAAACCAGAGACTAAGGTAATGCTCAATGATCACAGGTACAAATCCCATCATGGCAGATGGTGGTATTTGAATTCAACAAAAAACTCTCAAATTAAAAAACTAAAAATGACCATGGAACAGTTGCTGATTGGCATAAAGACCCATCTGGTCCACTAATGAGCTTTAAGAAAGGGCTCTCTGTCCTTTACTTGGTCCAGCCTACATGTAAGTCCAGACCCACAGCAATGTGGTTCAGTGTTAATTGGTTTCTAAAATTCCCCAGCAAACCACTCAGTTGTAACAAACCATTCCAAAGTCCTGGTAATTCTGGTCATAATCATAGTGGCTGGCAACAATCACATTGAGCAATGCAACTAATGATAAGCCAAGTGCTGCTGATCTCCTCTTCCAACTCATTCTTTGATTCTGATTAATTTTGCCATTTATGCCAACAAACCAGTTTGGCATGAATCTTAGCATCTGAAGATTCAGTTTTAATTTTCACCAACTTTCCAATCAACTAGACTTTATCACTCATTAACTTCATTGTGTTTACTTTCTTGAGCATTGTTTTCATTTTAGAAAGAGCAAAAATAGTTCGCTCTCTTACTTTAATTTTAGTCTATAGGCCCGAATAGTATTAAAAATCCATTGACATTAACTGCGTGGCTTTCCAAAATACGTTTGCCTTCTTTGAAATGTACCATGATGCATTATTCTTGGAATAGATCATTTCTGTTTATGAGTGGTCATTAATACCCCATTCCTCTAATGCTTGTTTGAGATGGAGCAATTTGGGGTTGCTAATCCACGATGATTGGCCTGGGCTTCCAAAGAATTGGAGATCTGCCTTGAAGACACTGTTGTGTGCTAACCTGAAAAAGAAGGCAGAACCATTAAAAAGACTTTTCTTTTTTCGTTTGTAATTTTATTTCGAAAATTCATCTTTGGGAAATGGGGATAAATTATGGCTGTTTGCCTGACAGTCTAACATTATTCAAATTGGTAACGCGTCTTTTTGCTTTATGATTGGTGTCAGAAAGCAAGGAATTAATGTGTTAGTTAACTGTTGGCTGAAGGGGTAAGTCCTGAGTTGAAACCTTCTGGAACAGATTAAATAGATTTGGCAACCTGAAGTGAATGGATTTGCTAAAATTGAAGACACCAACCTGATTTCGCTTGAAGTTTGAAAATTAGTATGAGTGCATAAATGCTTTTCAGAAACCTGATATTTATTGTACAAATGCTTAAATAAGGTATCTGTGCAGTTTGCAGAAAGGGGAGGCTTTGGGCTCTGTGAGCTGTAAAGAACTTGACATTTATATAGTACCATTAGTCTCATATATTAGGTAAGAGGTAATATCCAGCTCAAAATGAGTATTTTTTTGTCCACATTAATAGTCAGAGAAGATGAAAAAGTGCCAATGAAACATGACATGCTAGAAATAAATAAAAGGAAAGAACTCAGCAGGGAGTCCAGGTCCAGAGGTCTGTAAGGCATTATCACTGGTCCACATGCATCACTTTTGGTAAAACAGATTTTGATCTTTTTACAAGGGGGATGATGGGCAGAATGTTGTAGAGGCACCAGCAGAAGATCCAGTAAGAGCTGCACATTGCCTCTCTTTGGGAAGACATGGCATGCATTGTCCAGTTTGGCACTCAAGTTAGAGGTTGGCATCTCCCGGCACTAAGATCTAAGGGCAGAAATCCCATTTGCTGAGTACAGTCGAGTAATTGGAGGCCAACAGCTGTATTGAATTGGCAGCATTATTGGAAAGGTGGTGGCGGTTGTGGTGCTGCCAAGTTAACATCTGGTTGACAGTGATTCCATTGAATTCCAGATCAAAGTGAAGGATGGGAGAGACAGGGCTGTGTGAATAGGCAACACATTGTGCACAGGAGTGCGGGTGGTGGTTGGTTGACACCACGGTAGCTTAGTGGGCCCTGTTTTCCAATGTCAGATCCCTTGATCAGGCATTATCTTTCAACTAGAGAGAACCATGGTCTTGATTGGGTTGTAGTTGGGAAGATTGTGGGGCTCCTTCACATCACCCTCCCATCTGATTAGGTGATGCCCACCACTGAACTGGCCACGGGGGGAAAGACTCTATCCCATGACTGATGAGCAGCAAAGAGAAAAGCACACTTTTTTTTTGGATTAAGTGAACGACGACAAATCTGACAGATGGAGTATCATATAAGAAGCTGTGAGGTTGTCCTCATTGGCAAGAGGTATAGAAAAATGAAAGATTTAAACGGGAGTCTGCAGAATGTGGCAGGGCTAAGAATTCTGGATACCTGCGTACATGGATCACATGTTAGCTTGTGGGTACAGCAAGGAATTAAGGAGACAAATGAGCGTCAGCCATGAATGCATGGAGGGTTTAGTACAAAAGTTGGAATGCCTTGTTACAAGTAGACAGAGCATTGGTGAGACATCCTGTACAGTTTTGATCTCTTTAGTTATAGATGAATATTGGTTGAAGGGTGGGGAGGTGGGGGAGCAGGTGGAGATTCAAGTTCAGAATCAGGGATGGAGGATGTCAGGCCTGAAGCTGAGGAAAGAGATGGTGGGTCTCAAAGATTGCAGAGAATAGCAATGAGTCAAAGAGACTTGGCAGGGTGGATGCTGAGACGATGTTTTATCTTGTGAAGGAATCAGAACGAGGGAACAGAATTTAAAAATAAAGGCCAGGATTTTATGCTGACCAGAATTGTCATTATTCAAGTGGTGATGGGAATTGTGAATGTGAATAGGTACCCTGCAGAATCCCAGTTACCTGATACTAACCTCACAAACCCCAAAGGGGTCCCCAGACCCCTCACACCTTTACCTTGACCCTGACCTGACATTCCCCTCTCTCACCCCAGAACCCAATATTCCCCAGTCCCGACAACACCTGTCTTCTGCTCAGCACCTGATCCCCTTCACTGCATGGGACACAGCACCCCCACTACCTCCTCTAAACTATTTACCCTTACCCTACTTCAGACCAACATCCATCTTTGCCTGATTTTTGACTCACCAAACTAGCTCCATACTCCCCAGAACCCTTTTCTGCACCCAGCTAGCATCCCATTTACCTGGCACCTTACCCCCAAGGGGAAATGGCGGCAAATTGGAGTTAAGGCTACAATAGATCAGCCATGGTCTTATTGAATGGTAGAAAAGACTTAATGGACCAAATGGCCTACTAGTTCTCCTTATAATCTTCTAAACTAATGTAACGAGAAAATTATTCACATTGGTGACCTCAGATTAATCAATATTCAGCAACTGAGGGTGTGAGTTCTATCTGTTTCATGTGGATTTTGCAGAACTGTTTCCACAGCAGTTCAATTTTCCCAAGATGAAGTAACTTCAGACTCAGGCTAGGTCATTCTGCAATGAGAAGCTATCAAAAACATGAGTTGTACTATGACAGTTAACAGTTTCCAAGAGTGAAACGATCTCATCAAGATTTGTTCTAAGAAAGATTTTCTTATACTCACTTGTAAACACTTTCTGCTTCTAGCATTAACATTGCAAATTAAAAACCAAATGAACTGCAGATGCTATGAATCAGCAACAAAAACAAAGTTGCTGGAAAAGCTCAGCAGGCCTGGCAGCATATGTGAAGGAAAAAAACAGAGTTACTGTTTTGGGTCTGGTGACCCTTCCTCAGAACTCGCATTGCAAACTTCATTGATCACCTTGGTGCTCAGTGTCAGAACTTCTGCATTCCCTTTCAACGTGGAAGCAGTCAAATTATGTAGACCATTCCGGCCTTTGAGTTTGTATTATTCTATTTAATTAGATCTTGGCCCATCTGAATCATGAATCTATTTGTCCATCCTTGATCATAATTCCTTGATAAGCTTGCTTAAATCTATCATAGTGATTGCAATGAAGTCAGCTAGCTGGACTTCATAGAATATGAGTTCCTTTATTGGGGCTGTTAATCTGATCTAATCAGGGAGCCCTGGCTGACATATAAAAAGGATATTTGTCAGAGATACTGATAATTTTGTGCCTGACTCTGTTTGGGGCAGTGCCATACTCAAAAATGGTTCATGTCACGTGAAAATAAAAGTTAACTTGGTGATGGTGATGCCTCTGTGGAGTTAATTCACTACGAATCTGTTAAAAAAATCCATCAATCTTACTCGTTAAGATTCAAAATTGATCAGCAATTGATCAAAGGGCAGAGTTTACAGTTTTCTATGACCCTTTATGTGAAAATGTGCTCCTGGCCATTATAACTAAATGCTGGTTATGCCCCTCTTATGGAGCCCACTGCAGGAGGACAATTTCCTCTGAACCATTTTAAATGAATCTATTAGATTACCATTGAACCCAAAAGAAAACATTTGCCACAGCAGAAGCCACTGAGAATACAATTTATTTAGCCCATCCCATTTAAGGTAATCACTTTGCCATATTTCACAAAGAGATCTTTCAGCTCTTCCTGTTCTGTAGCTACATTGCGGTGACATTGGTCAGTTATTGTCGCATGGTGAAGTTTGTTTACATTGTATACAGCTGTTGAGAACAAAATGGGCATTAAAGTACCAACTGCAAAGTTGAAAAACCAGTGGCCAGAGAGTACAGGATTCTTAGGGGTTTTGACAGAGTAGATGTGGAAAGGTTGTTTTCCCTTTATTTGACAGTCTAGGAACCAGAGGATATAGTCTCAGTATAAGGGTTTGTACATTTAAGACAGAGATGAGGAGGAATTTCTTCTCTCAGAGGGTATTTGACTCTGGGAATTCTTTACCGCAGATTCTGTCAAGGCTGGTTCATTAGATATATCCAAGGCTGAAATAGACAGATTTTTCATCAGTAAGGGAGTCAAGGGTTATGGGGAAAAGGCAAGAAAGTGGAGTTGAGTGTTATTAAATCAGCCACAATCTCATTGAATAGCAGAGTAGACTCAATAAACCAAACTCCTATATCTTATGGCCTTTTAGAGTAACATTTCACTGTACACTTGTGTGATCCAGAACCTCACTTAAAATTTGATCAGAGTTACGCACTCAAGGAAATTTCAAGCTTGTTTCAAGTTGGCCTTACTGAGAGGAGGTTCCGCGCTCATCAGCACTGTTATAAAATTATGGTTTGATAGGAAGCCAGGAAGCACACGGAGAGGGGTGCATGGCCAATATATGCGCTGGTGCTAGAGTAACTTGCTTCACTCATGTGTGAACTGAAGCCAGGCCCTAAACTATGAACTACACAACTGATTAAAATTGATATATCAGGAAACTGTGGAAAATTGTGTGAAAGTTCCCAGATTAGGTGTGGAATGTTTGGCCTTGATAAATCACTCTGCCCATTTGTTTTGTGTTGTATGCAGCTTAGTATTCACAGCAATGCAAGACGAGTCAGGTTGTGGAACAAGCAAGCAAATGTAATAATAGGGAAAAGTTCTCGAAAGTGAACTGCTGAGAATGACAGATAGATACAGAAGTCAAATGAGTATCTGGAACCGATCTATATACAAAAGCAAAAATACAAACAAAGACCGAAATAGGTTTTAAGTGTGAAAGGAGAATCCAAAGAAGAAAGGCAGCTGAACAGGTAAACCACAGTCACCTGAGGAAAATACCCCTTCACCAACCTTATCCCTCATTCCCCCTCATCAGTCTTCAACCCTCATGTCCCCCTGTTGACCCTTCTCTCCTTATGTACCCCCTCACCAGCCCCAGCCCCTCATGTACCATCACCAATCTTTTCTCCTCATTTTCTCCATACTATCTCCACTATAAACCCCTCATAACCCCTTGCCACTCATATTCACTCACTCTTCATACCCCTGACTGACCATCTCTCCTTCTACTCCTTCACTAGTCCTCAACCTCATATCTCTCTCACCAAACCTCACCCCTCATACAACCCTCACTAATTCTGTTTCCTCGTAAATTCCATTTCTAGTCCTCTCTCCTCATACTGCCTCAGTCCCACACTCCATATGCCCCAGTCATGTAAACCACGTCACTTTAAGCCCTTGATCCATCCTTTTACCCCTCAGACCCTTTATGCCAACCCATGTCCTTGCACTCCACTCCGTAGTCCCACATATCACTCCTGCCAATCGCTTCTCATTCACTCACCCACAATTGTCTTTTATAGCCTTCATAGTGTTACTTATGCCAACTGATGACTCACCTCCATTCTTTGCCCTTTTGCTTGCCATGCCAACTCATCCAGTATTCACACTGGGCAGACCTCAGGACCCATGTGGAATCATAGAAAATACTTTTTTTAAGTGTCTATTGAAGAATTCATAATTAAAAAAGAAGACATGCTTTAATTGACTGTCGCAGACTCAGTGAGTGAAGGGTCTTTTTTCTCTAGATCCCTATGACTATGATAAAATAAGCCCTTGCCCTACGTCTTCCTTAATCATTTATAAAAACAAGCATTGCACAAAGTCATAGCCCCTCTTCAAAGATTTTATAACCAATTGGAATGATCGTACTATGAAATGGCAGGCAAAGCACTGTAATAATATGGGCTATGAATTCAGTCGTGGAGCACTAATTTCATAATTTATCCCTTAGGCTTATGTCAAAAGACAAAATGAAATAGACGGCAATGTTTTTTTTTACAGTCCTGGCAAATTCTTCCAAAATTTTAAGCAGCAAGAAATTTGAATCCCTTGACAGCTTGACAATTGCTTTTGGAAGTTCTAGTATACAGCTGAGGTAGGAAAAAAATGCCCTGGCTGTGTTTGGAACAACAATATTAACTTTTGTTTATATAAAGTGTCTTTAATGTGTATGAAACTAGCTTCAGTACCTCTGAGTCAGAAAGTTGTGGGTTTAAGCCAGAGAGTGAGGAGAGAATCTTGAATGCAATATTGAACCAAGGTGTAGTCTACTGTCTATGGTGAAAAGAAAAGATCCCATGACACAACTTTGAAAAGGCACAGGAGTATTTTCCTAGTATAGTGATTCATATTTATCCATCAACCAACAACACTGAAACAGATTTTGAGGTTGTAGTTAAAAACAGAAAATGCTGGAGAAACTCGGCACTTCTGGCAGCATCTGTGGAAAGAGAAACAGAAGTAATGTTTTGTGTATTGTTGACTCTTCTTCAGAATTGGAAAGGTTTGGAAATTTTTTTTTTGTGCAATAGACAGAGGGGGGTAAGAGGAGTGGGTAGAACAGATGGTGAGGATGTTGAGAGCCAAAGACAAAGGGTGGTGAAGGAGCAGTAGAGATACAAAATAAGTGTAATGATAGGTGTGAAAAGGAAATAAATGGATATGCTGCCTTTGAAAAGGAAATAAATGGATATGCTGCCTTTGATTCTTTACACAGAGAATAGGCCCAAAACATTCTCACAGGTGTAGGATGTTGCGCCAAAGAAAGTTAGATATTAAATAGGGTGACCAGTAGTTTGGAGAATAGTTTTGAGAAGGAGAATGTTTTAAAGCCTTGGTTATGAAGTTGCATTGTCAATTGTAAAAAGAAATTATATAAACACTAAATTATAATTTTGTTCTGTAAGGTGCATTGTTCTGCTGGATGTTCTCAACTTCAAAGAATTGAAAGGATTTTGTTGTTTCAGCAGCCTTCCTAATTAGTTAATCTCAGCTGAGCCCAGACATTGCCAGATTGGAGCAGTATGAATCTCAGTGTCCCTCACCTACCACTTCCAAGACATTTTTAATCGGCAACTTGTTGGAAGTACAGGGAACTTGGGACCTTGGTGGATCAAGGAACCTCTTTACCTATGTGTTCTAAAGGTTGAGAAATAAAAGATTGTGAAGGAATTTGGATGAATAAGAGTCAAGTCAGAGTGAAGAAAGAGAAATGCTAAATTTTCCTGGCTGTCTGAAGGCAGAGTATGGGTGGGTGGAGGTTTGTTTTAGACCTGGATGGCCTACTGAGATGAGGGTCAGAATCCCCACCATTGCTGTAGTAGCCAGTTAGGGTGCTTAAAGCTATATTCAGGGGACATTTTGCAAGGATGCTTCTTTCTTTCCTTCCATCAGAGTTCTCCTGAATCTACCTGATTCAAACAACCCTGCTTCTGACTGCAGAGGCCAATAGCTCATTGGATGTGACTCCTGACAATAGGCCAGTTAGTCATAGGAGCTGCATTCTGAAATGGTGGGACCGTGATCAAAGTCCCACAATCCTCTACCACTATTCCTCTGGAGAGACTTCCCTTCCACCATGGTGGCATTTCTGGTTCTGGGCCTCGTTAAGTTATAGTAAGAACTGCAGATGCTGGAGTCAGAGATAACACAGTGTGGAGCTGGAGGAACACAGCAGGCCAGGCAGCATCAGAGGAACAGGAAAATTGACATTTCAGGTCGACATTTCTTCCAAAGGGTCCCGACCCGAAACGTTTCCTTTTCCTCTGATGCTGCCTGGCCTGCTGTGTTTCTCCAGCTCTGCACTGTGTTATCTCGTTAAGTGATGTCCAGTTTGCAGAATAATACATGACCTTGTGCTGTCTTGTCTGCCTTGGCTTTGCTGAATGCTAATCAGGAGTTTGTGCTGGCAGGAGTTTCACCAAACACTGTTGGGGCTTGGACCATATAAGCACAATATCAGGATCCCAACACCCAGTTGAAAATTCAATCCAAGGAGAAGGGAGGAAGAGAGAGAGAGAATAAAGTGACAGGAAGGAAAATTTATGGTTAGGATTTAATTTAATAATAAAATCTATTCAATAACCATGGAAACGAAAGCTCACAATTTAGATGGTTCACTTTTTGTGTCTGAGATTGAGGAGTATAAATCTCCTTATTACAAGAATACTGGCTCTAGCTTTTTTTGTGGTGACTTTAATGTAAATGACACTGGAACAATTTCATATGGACAGCTTGAGTGCAATCTGCTATTTCTGAGAAGCTGGGTTAAATGATGCAAGTCATTCATGAATTTGATTGTGATTCCTTGGTTATCTTCCACTTCATACACAAGATAATTTAACAATAATAACTGCAAGCTCCAAAAAACCTACTATTAATCTGGCTGCAGAATATGTGCCATTGCATTTTATACCAATACAACCTATTGCAATTGGGCCACCAAGATTCTATCAAAATTTAGTGGCATATAAGTGCTATAAAGATCTCATCAAATCAGCATTTCTGTATAATAATATAGACCCCGGAGGAATAATTGACTAAACCACATGCATCAATATATTGGAGTCTTCTATAGGTCAAAAAATCTTTCAAAATAAATACATATTTAGTCAAAACACACCTACTAGTTGGGTAACTTCATGGTAAGGATTGAGATAATTGTCTGTTTCAATTTTCTGATATTGAAGCACACAATGGCTCCCCCTTCAATAGACATGCTCATCTTAATTCTGTCTGACCTCCTCCCACTACTTTCAAACAACACTTACTCTCATCTGTTTCAACTTGTAGTTCCCTACCATCATTATGTTCAGACCATGGGAAAAAGCCAGAGGCATTGTTTCTTGTGCATAAGCATGCCATAAAATAGAAGATGTTGCATTATTCCATTTCTGATTTACTGCATTTTGTGAAGTTCATTTTAACTCTTGGGTGCCTCTGTTTACCAATCCGATGGAAGTAAAGATCCTCTTAATAGGACATTTATTCTTATGAACAGAAGCCAGTAAATCAAAATATCAGAGGAACTTCACGAGACAGGGGTGCATCTTAAGGCTACTTCTCTAGCGTTGAAACAATGCAGACCAGTCCTGACAAAGAATCTGGCTTCCTGATCTAAAACAGCTCTACCTCATTTTTCAGCATTGTGATCTTCCATCATTCATTCTGACAGAAGGCCAGAGAGTTGAAATTTAATGCAGTTTTTCTCTCTACTGGTGCTGCCAACTGCTGACCATTTCCTATATGTTCCAGTTTTATTTCAAATTTCCAGTATTTTCAGAATTTTGATCTTGTCTTATACCATGGTCAGCCTACAAACATCAGCACTGTAAGGTGATTACTAAATTACTGTAGTACTCCTGCTAGTTTATTGTCCAGCTATTGTATTAATTGCCAACTTCAGCCAAAGAGCTGTCCAAACCAATTGACCTCAATCTGGCTCTAAATAGATCCTTTTCAGTGCTGGATCAAAATATGTTACAGTGAGAAAATGGCACTCACTCCCAATTAGGGAGATGATTGCTATAGATGGAAACATAGAAATAGGAGCAAGATTAGGCCATTTGGCCATTTGAGCCTGCTCAGACATTTAATATGATCATGGCAGTTATCTTATTCTCCCTTTAACTCTAAGAACTATAGCTATTTCTTTCTTGAAAATACTAAATGTTTTGGGCTCCATAGCTTTCTGTGACATAAAATTCCATAAGCTCACCACTCTGTGGGTAAAGAAATTTCTCTTCATCTCAGTCCTAAAAGGCTGACCCTTAGATTGCACCCCTAGTTCTAGACTCTTGGGTCATCAGGAACATCCTTATTGTGTTTACCCCATTTTGATCTGTTCCAGTTTTATAGATTTTTGAGTTCTCCACTCATTCTTCTGAATTTCAGTATATGTAGATCTTTTTATCCAGTCTCTCTTCACATGTCAGGACACCATCCCAGGAATCAGTGTGGTAAACCGTTGGTTTACTCTGTTTGTAGCCAGAACATCCTTCCTTGGATAAAGAGACCAAATCTGCACCTGTAACCTGCCGACTTCCTTAGTGAGTGCTTCAACTGAGCATAACAGAAACCACTAGTGAGGAAATAAACACTCCCTCCCTGTATTACTAGCAACAAGCCAGATCCACTCACCCCTGTCTCCTGCAATGGAGAGTACTGTAATGATTGCAATGGATGACATATTTGCAATAACAAACTATCAAGTTGATACAGGTCCTGATGCTAGACATGGTCAAAATGTATGACAGTTAATTGGAGGTCAGTTTCTGTGAATGAGAGGAGACAAAATATGGATGAAAAGGCTGGCAACTCTCTGTCTGGACAAGGATAGAGAATTGACCATAAAATCAAATACATAGCTTTAAGATTTAATTTTGAGTATTTCAACAGGGATGCAGCAAAATAAACCAGTCTCTTTATCTAGAAAGCCATAGGGCCATTTCTTGTAGTGAATCTCAAGCAGGAGCACTCACTGAATGCAAGCTAAATGACTGAAATCAATGCAGAGTGCTCAAAGTACAGTTATACCTTTTTCAAACCAAAGATGTCTTCAGTAGTACCAGACATGACATGCTTCAGGGGTATTGGGTGTGGATTGGAGTGAGGTGGTGAAGAAGAATTAGTGGTGGAAATACCCTCCCTCTCTTCTTCACACTTGCCATAGATTTCCTGACAATAGGCCACCAAGTGGACAAAGTACAATGTTCCAATATGTCTTCACAGTATATTAATGCACATATCCAGTGCCAGTCTCACTGTCCAACAGCTCCTAATTCAGGTGGGATTTTCAATTAAAGTAAATATGGAGGGTTCCTGCACATAAGTATAACATCATGGACTATTTCTCAATAATCGGAATGCAGGTTACCCTAAAACTGTTTGAAGTGCAGGAAGAAAACTCCCGTGCTCATGCCTCTAACCTGCTTGTACTCATCTGGATAAATATACAGTCTGCTCATTTCATTCTGGCCCTTGAAAGGATGAAGATAATTATTCTCCCTGACTCCTCTGTAGTTATATTTCCAAGTTGAGCAGGATGGAAGCCACAATTAATCTCAAGTGATTTCAACTCTCTTAACAAACAGAGACATTAACTGTATAATTTTAGACTCTGCTACTAATTGGTCCAGATCCAGAAGACTTTGGCCCATTTCAAGGCATCCCAGCAAAAAAAACACAGCTGAGGCCTGAAATGGGGATTGTCTATTAACAACCTCTTTGACAAGTCTCTGAGAAAAGCCAGCAGTTGTCCAGAAGCTTCCAAGTAATGTCTCAGCAAAGTGTACATTTGGTTGATGGTCCTTTTATCAGATTTGCCTGTTTACTCCCCACCCGACAAGGTGAAAGCTGCAAACATTGGATTATATTGGAACCTAATACCGCAAGATCTTCTCACCAACAGCACAAACAGATGTGGTAGAAATAACTTCCATCTGTGTTCCCTCCCCACCCACACCCCCAAAAATAACAACTCAGAAAACAGTATTTTTCTTTTCATTTATTATGAGGGAATGGGCATCACTGCAGGCCAACATTCATAGCCAATTCTTAAATGACCAGAGTATTTCAGCATGAGCCTGGAGTTGCATGTAGGCTAGATGAGTAAGAACAGCAGCTTTTCTTTCCCTAAAAGGCATTAGTGAACAAGATGGGCTTTTATGACAATTGACAGTGATTACTGGTCACTGTTATGGCAGATTTTGTTCTAGATTTGTTTTTAAATTGAGTTCAAATGTCACCATTTGCAACAGTGGGATTTGAATGCACTGCACCCTCTGCCGGTGCATTAGCCTGAGTCCAGTGACATTACCATTCAGCCTCACCACCTCCCCAATCCTCACAGAGCTGGATGGAGGCCGGGGAACCAGAATGAGTTCACCAATTAAATGAAGACGATTATTGAGAGATGTGGAGCAGCCTGGCAGCATGACGATCTGCAGCAAAGTTAGCAAGTGAGCTCAAGGTACAAATTTTGGTGTGGGAAACTGAAGAGGGAAAATGTACAAGGCTATGGGGAATAAGAATGGGAGTAACACTAGGTGAGTTGCTCTTGCAGAAAGCCAGCATAGACATGGCGGTCTAAAGTTCTTCTTTCTGGTCTGTAACCATTCCATAATGTTATGATTTTTATCCCACTTTTGAAGACATGGATACTGCAAACTGCAACAACTCACTATATACCCCCATTGTGTATTAGGATACATCTAGGGTACAAGTTTAGCCTCGGCACAAAGTGGTTAGCGGGAAGGCTCACCACCAAGTTGAGCCCTGAAATCATCCTAATGTTCAAATTGCACCATTGTTGATTTCCCCGTCAATGCATGAAGTGAATTAGGAGCAAACCTCAGGAGTATCTGTACCACAGAAACTTTGTCAGTTTGGCTGTATAGCCATTTTCAGTTGGGGTTATCTTGGGTGACTCGATTGTTGTGTATCCAAGTTTGTGCTTTGGGAGAGAGCCTTTCCTAAAGAGCAGTTTGTGAGCCTAATGCTTCTCAGGCTGATTTTGTTTGTATACCTCCCAGTTTGGTCAGAATTAAGTGATTATGAATTGTTGAGGAGAAAGTGGCAAGTAGGGTAAACTTTGAACCTGGTACAATGTTTTCTGTCAGTTATTCTCTTTCCAAAATTTAAGTCCTATAGAAGACTACAAACAACATGTGACAAGCCAATTGATTTTTTTTAGAACAGTGCAGTGCCTCATTGTGATGCTGAACACACAGTAGTGTTTACTTTATCTGCATACCTAATTCATTCAGCTTTATCTTAACTAGCTGTTGCTTATAAAGTGATTGTGATATACCCACATTCTGTTTACTAATGCTGTTTAATAATGGTTAATGCTAAAAGTTGACTCAGAATTCTTTGTAAAGCTATTTTCTCAAAAACCCTAATTAATTCTAATAGTATTGAGTTTGGTAGAGCTAATCCAAAATTTTCAGAATGGGGACCATTTTGTTCTTGTGAAAAGCTGAGTTTCAGCTGTTAATGGCTGACTGGGTTGTGAGGTAGGAGGTTAAACTTCATGAGCTTTCAATTTGTCTCCAAGTAATTATTTCAGAAGCATATTTATTTCACCTTAAGTAGAAGAATCAGTTTGTCCAACTTTTCTCTGATGCATTCCAGATCAGTGTCAGATGACCAAAGGTAATAATGTCTTTATTTATTGTAGCACCTGGTTACATTGCACTTTAATAAAATACTAAACCACAGAGTGTTGTCCCAGTCAATAACACTGTGTCACCCTGACAAACAACAAAGCACCTTCTGAATTTGGCCATCCAACTGAAAATTTCCCACCATATTATGAGAGGATGAAGAATGTTTGGCTAGTTGCCATAGCCCTTTGGTTTCTTGCTGCCAAAATATTGTGTGGGTCTGGCTAATACCTAATTGTTTGGACTGTGGTGTGAATGCAGTGCTGTGGTTGCAGCCATCCTAGACATTTTATCCTGACAGAGGTTAAAATAAATGCAATTTGCACTCCTTTTGAATTTGCCTGTAAGACTGATAGTGCCTGTCCCTGTTTCTGACAAAGGACTGAGTGATTTTCAAAATGTGGGAAAACCTGAAGCATGGATAAGATTCTTTGCTGGATGTGAACCAAAGACTGTTACACACTTCCTCATGGGATGAAACATACTAATAACAACGTTGATGGGTAGCAAAAGATCTGTTGCTGCTGCAGCTCTTCCTCCATATGATACCCCTATGACTAAATGCTGATATCTTCCCAAATCTTTGTGGGATGAAATGTTGGATTCAAAGAGGGTGGTATGTTCCACTCTTAGCCTCCATGGGAAACACAGTGCCCTAGTGGGTCAAGAGATTCCCCTTGCAGGCAAGGTCTTATTATCCATGGCTCTTTAACCAAGTCAAAGTATTAGCGGCAGCTTCCAGGCTTCTCGATTAACCCGAGAGGGCAGGTGAGATAGTGTAACAAATCTCATCAGGGACGGATTTGTAAATTCATGGCAGGGAGGGGTCAGAAAGGCTTGACTGGGTATGGATTCCTCAAATTGCAGGACCACAGAACAGGAAAGGAAGGCTCCACCCACCTTCTCCCCTCACACAACCCACCTCTCACACTTACCTAGTAGTCCTACGAAGGGGTCCAGTGACGGGATCTTTCCCAAGAATAAAGGATGAGGTCGATGTCTCAACCACCAATTGGAGAAGGTAATGATGTCAACAGGAAGGGATCTTTCCAAATGAAATGGTTGGATCAGAAAAACTTAGGAGGGTGGAGGAGGTCTCCAAGAAAGTAAGTAGCCATAATCCAGGAAACTATGGACTGATGAATCTCACATCGGTAGTTGGAAAGCAATTGGAGAGAATTCTTGGAGTAGGACTTACGCGCATTTGAAAAGTATGGTCTAATTAGGGATAGTCAGCATGGCTTTATGTGTGCCAGGCTATGTCTTACAAATGATTGAATTTTTTGAGGTGGCGTTGAAGGTGATCTATGAAGGTAGAGCATTGGATGTTGTCTACATGGATTTCACAAGGTCCCTCATGGTAGGCTCATCCAGAAGGTTAAAATGCATGGGATCTATGGTGACATGGCTGCTTGGATTCAGAATTGGCTTGCCTATAGAAGGCAGAGGGCAGTGGTGGAAGAGTTTTTCTGGCTGGAGTTCTGTGACTTGTGGTGTTCTGGGAACTCTGCTTCTGTGATATCTATAAATAACTTGGATGAAAATGTAAATGGGTGGGCTAGTAAGTTTGCAAACGACACAAAGATTGGTGGACCTTTTATCTCTGATACAAAGATTGGTGGAGTTGTGGATAGTGTGGTAGGTTGTCAAATGATACAGCGGGATATAGAACAGTTGCAGATATGGGTAGAGAAATGGCAGATGAAGTTTAATCCGGGTACGTGTGACATGCTGCACTTTGGAGGATCAAATGTTAAGGAAAAGTGTACAGTTAATGGCATTGATATATAGAGGGAGCTTGGAATTCAAGTCTATAGCTCCCTGAAAATGGCCACACAAGTAGTTAAGGTGGTAAAAAGAGGCATATGGTATCTTGTTTTTTTGGTTGGGGAATTGAGTGCAAGAGTCAGGATGTCATGTTGCAGCTTTATATGACTTTGGTTAGGCCACACTTAGAGTATTGCATTCAGTTTTGGTCGCCACATTATAGGAAGGATGTGCACTGATAATCATACAATACGCTACTCCAAGTCATTATAAAATGTATATGTTTCAAAATTCCAGTGTGATAACCAACATGACCAATTTCGCTGACTGACTGCTAATCAGGATAAAATCAATCCACAGCAGGTTCCTTCAGTGACAGTAAAGGCAACAATTTATTGTAGCGCAATTTATTTTAACATGAGGATTGAAAGGAAGGATTTCTAATTTATGCAACTTTAACAATACTCTTTTAAACCCCCCCAAACACAGCACAGTAAATCACAATTAAGACAGACCAAAGACAAACAGTTTAATACATGTGCATTGAGTAAAAAGAATATTACCAGGGTAAACAAAATTCTGAGGATCAAAAATCCAGGTGACAAGGTGGAAAATTATTTTTCTCAGTCTTTTTGAGTTTTGAAATGATGACATTGTTGTCTGTATGGTAATTCAGAGGTTGATTAGGTGAACTTTGGTCTTGTGTGAATTCCTTCTTTTAAACTTTCTTAGGTTTTCTGATGTTTTTTCCACATGGGGTCAGAGAAAGAGAGTAAGAGGGAGAAAAAAACAAAGAGAGAGATGTTGTCTCTCAGCAGATTACTCTCTGCTCTTGGCACTTAGTGTTTTAACATTCTGTGGCTCAAAGGGCTGCTGTCAAGCAGAATTTCCTCAACTCAAAAAATTCTCGGGGCCATCCAATCTCAAATTCTCCCTCTTAAATGCTTCCTAAATTCAAACATTGCATTGCACAGTTCAGCAATGTGCAACATTTGACCTGAGGGGTAATTTTTCACACTGAGGGTAGTGCATTTCTGGACTGAGCTGCCAGAGGAAATGGTAGAGGTCGATTCAATTACATTTAAAAGATATTTGGACAGGCGTGGATAGGAAAGGTTTAGAGGGATATGGGCTAAATTGTTTTTCAACAGAATCCGGGCATGCTGGCAAGGCTAACATCTGTTGCCCCCATTCCTGATTGCCCTTGAAACCAGTGACTGTTTTAAAGGGCAGTTAAGATTCAATCATTTCCTACGGGTCTGGAGTTTTATATAGGCTGGGATGGGTTAATATCACAGGTTTCCTTCATTCAAGGACGTTAGTTTGCAAAAACCAATCATAGATTCACGACCATCATTTCTGAGACTAGTTTTATTTTCCAGATTTTATTGATTGAATTTAAATATAACCAATGACTGCATTTTGAACCTAAGTCTCTAGGTATTAGAGATAACAAGATGTGGAGCTGGATGAACACAGCAGGCCAAGCAGCATCAGAGGAGCAGGAAAGCTGACGTTTCAGGTCTAGACCCTTCTTCAGAAATGAAG
>JAHRHZ010000024.1:37905778-37922290 GCA_024137785.1 Ginglymostoma cirratum | reverse complement strand
CTTGTTATCTCAGATTCTCCAGCATCGGCAGTTCCCACTATCTCTCCAGGTATTAGGCTTGGTTTTGTACATTGACCACTGGGATTACCATTGCACAACTGACTTGTCTACATGAGCCCAGTCCTTAATATAGATAATAATTATTTGGAGCCTTAGTACTTTCCTGTGGTACCCCATGAGCTACAGTTTGCCAACCTGAAAATGACTGATTTTTCTCAACTCCCTGTTTTCTATTGGTCAGCCAATGCTAAGACATCCCCTCCCCTATCCTTCCCAAACATACATACACACACACACTTACGAAATACCATGAGCTGTTATCTCGTGCAGGAACTTTTAATGACACTTTATCACAAGCACTTTGGGGAACTCAAATCTACTACATCTTTATTTACCCTTTATCCACCCTGTTTGTTATGTCCTGAATTTAACAGTTTTGAAACAGGATTTCCCTTTTCATATTGTGTCTGCCTTATTATGCAAAATGTCCTGGCACACCCTCCTTAAAAATGATTCTTTAAATCTCCCAATGACAGATGTTCAACAAACTGGCCTATGGTAGCTAACTTTCTATCTTCCACTTCTCTCGAATATTGGTGCTTTGTATATGATTTTCTAATGTGTCAGAACCTTCTCAGAATCTAGAGAATTTTGGAACATTATGGGCAGAAGTTAACACCATTCACCATGGCAGATATGCAAATGAAAGAGGCTTTTAATTGTGGTGGAAAGGTGATGGATGAGAATCTCATCGCAACTTGCCTTGTTGATTGATTGATTTAGCATCGTCACATGTACCAAAATACAGTGAAAAGTGTTGTTTTGCATTCTGTACAGGCAGATCGTACCATACAAAGTGCAACAGGGTAGCAGAAAAGGTGCAGAATTCAGTATTACTGCCACAGAGAGAGAGAGAGAGGGAGAGAGAGAGAGGTCAGAATTAACATTTCACTGGATCATTCAAAAGTCTGATAATAACGGGGAAGAAACTGTTCTTGAATTTATTTGTGCATGTACTCAAAATTTTATGTCTTCCGCCTGATGGAAGAGAGTGGAAGAGAGTATAACCGGGGTGGGAGGGGTCTTTGATTATGTTGGTTGCTTTCCCGAGACAGCGGAAGTATATATGGAGTCAGTGGATGAAAGGCTAGTTTGTGTGAAGGACTGGACTGCGTTTATGACTCTCTGTAGTTTCTTGCACTCTTGGGAAAAGCAGTTGCCATACCACCCTATGATACATCCAGGTAAGATTCTTTCTATGGTGCATCTATAAAAATTGGTAAGAGTCATTGTGGACATACGAAATTTCCTTAGCCTCCTGAGGAAGTAGAGACATTATTGTGCTTTCATGATCCCTCACATCAATGTGGGTGGAGCAGGACAGATTGTTAGTGATCATCACTCCAAGGAACTTGATGCTCACGACCATCTCCACCTCAGCACCACTGATGCAAACAAGGGTGTGCCCTTCACGCTGCTACCTGAAGTCAATGACCAGCTCCTTTGTTTTGCTGGTGTTGATGGAAAGGTTGTTGTTATTGCACCATGCCACTAAGCACTCAATTTCTTCTAGTATTCTTTCTAGTCATTGTGTGAGATAGGTTGCACCTAGGTTAGTTTCAGTACGTTTTACTCTAAGAAACCGTCCCAGGTGCAATCTATGAACTCATTCTCTAATTTGATTTGTCTATTCTATATTAAGATTATAATCCTTCGCATTTATTACAGTATCCTTTCTTAAAATCCTTGATTTTTTTTTGGTTTTTACTCTATCCTGTAATGTAACTATTAATGAGGAGGCTATAAACCATTCCCAGCAGTGATTTTTTTTTTCCATTTTCAATTTCTTACCTTTTCCCAAACTGATGTTACACTATGATCTTCTGAATTAAGATCATTGCTCATCATAAAATGCCAGTGGCAATGTAGATAGAACATTGTCTGAGTGATAGAAAACCGATAACAATGGTTAATGCATGTTTTTCAGGTTGGAGGAAGGTTTGTAGTGGAGTTCCTCAGGGGGTGGTGTTGGGGCTGTTGCTTTTCTTTTTGATGATATAGATCTTGGTGTGCATGGGCCAGTCTCCAAGTTTGAAGATGATACTAAATGTAGAAGAAATGTGAACTATGAGGAGTACAGTATAGAACACTAAAAGTATATTGACAAGTTGGTGGAGTGGGCAAGTAAGTGGCAGATGAGCTTCAATGCAGAGAAGTGTGAAATGATAACACAGTGTTGAGTTGGAGGAACACAGCAGGTCAGGCAGCATCAGAAGAGCAGGAAAGCTGATGTTTTGGGTCAGGACGCTTCTTCAGAAATGGGGGAGGGGAAGAGGGCTCTGGAATAAATAGAGAGGGAGACGGTGAAGCAGGTAGATAGTGGAGCGGATAGGTGGGAGAGAAGATGGACAGGTCAAGGAGGCGGGGATGAAGCTAGTAAAGGTGAGTGTAGCTAGGTGGTGGGGATTGGTCAGTGAGGTGGGAGGAGCAGATAAGTGGAAGAGAAGACGGACAGGTCAAGGAGGCGGGGATGAAGCCTCTTACACGAAACTTTGAATTTGAGGTTGGGTGAAAGGTGTTAGTAAAGTTGGTGAAGTGTTCGAGCTCCTCATGGGAGCACGAGGCGCTGCCGATATGGTCATCGATGTAGCTGAGAAAGAGGTGGGGGATAGTGCCAGTATAGCTGTGGAAGAGGGACTGTTCCATGTATCCTACAATCTTTGGCCCATGCAGGTACCCATGGCCACCCTCTTAGTCTGTAGGAAGTGGGAGGAGTTGAAGGAGAAGTTGTTAAGGGTGAGGTCGAGGTCAGTTAAGCGGATAAGGGTGTCAGTGGAGGGGGATTGGTTGGGCCTTCCGGAGAGGAAGAAGCGGAGGGCTTTTAGGCCATCTGCATGGGATTGGATGTCGATAGTGAAGATGAGGTATTGGGGACCAGGAAATCGAAAGCTTTGGAAGAGGTGGAGAGTGTAGGTGGTGTCCCAGACATTGGTGGGGAAGTGTGAAGTGATACACTTTGGTCATAAGAACACTGGAAAACAATAGAACATAGAAGGCACAATTCAAAAGGGTTTGTAGAAGCAGAGGGACTTGGGTTGATGTGTGCACAGATCACTGAAGGATGATGGAAAGAGCAATACATAATACACACAGTGTACTCAGCTTTATTAAGAACAAGGAGGTGATGTTGAACTTATGCAAGACATTTGTTAGACTTTAGCTGGAGTTTTCTATACTGTTGTGTACACATTTTAGGAAAAATGTTAACTGGAGAGAGTGCAGAATCGATTTACTAGCATATTTCCAAGTATGGACAATTTCAGTTGTGAAGATAGTCCGAAGAATTTGGGACTGTTCTCCTCGGACAGAAGAAGGCTGAGAGGAGATCAGATTTTCAGAATCATGAGCAGGCTGAGTAGAGTACATAGGGTGAAGCTGTTTTAGCTTGTAAAAGAAACAAGAATGAGATTTAAAGTGATAAGCAATATGAACAACACGAGAACAAAACATCTACGCATAATGAGTTGTTAGGGCATGGAATACACTGCCAGGAAATGTGGTAGAGACAGATTCAATTCAGGCTTTCAAGAGGGTATTTGATGCCTTTTTAGGTCGTAATAGCGTATAGGGATATGGTGAAAAAACAGGGGATTGGCACCGGATAACATGGCCAGGAGCTGAATGGCCTCCTTCTGTCCTGTAATAATCCTGTGATTCTGTAATTTTGTGACATCTTGTAGATGCTGCACACTGCTGCTATTGAATATTAGTGGTGGAGAGAGTGGATGTTTGTGGATGTAGTGCCAATCAAGCAGGTTGCGTTGTCCTGGATGATGTCAAACCTCTTGAGTATTGTTGGAGCTGCACACATCAGACAACTAGCGAGTATTCAGGCTAACTCTTGACTTGTACCTTGTTGATAGTGGACAGATTTTGGAGAGAAAGCAGGTAAGATACTATTGGGAGAATCTCAGTCTCTGGCCTGTTCTTTTAGACACAATATTTAAATAGCTGAACTAGCTTCAGTGGTAACCCAGATATAAACCTCACAATGGTGTTAATCTACAAATTGCTGTAATTCTGTAAGGCAGAAGAAGAGAAATTTATTGAACTCTTCATCTGGGATATTATATTAGAGAATGTAAGACAAAATGTAACTACTCATTTACAGATTGTCAGAAGTGCTGGTGCATATATCGTTGTATCAGGTTGCTGAATGGAACTAATGTTTTCTGTTCTGGTAATCCACCCTCACTATGTTTTAAGTTTTTTTTTAATTACAGCCATAATGTGGACAATATATTTTTTTACAAATAGATTATTTGTAATCTTGCAAATTATAATAAGAAAATAAATAATATACTTCAAATGAGCCATCAAAAAAAAACTCTGGAATGTGAGTGTGCAGTGTAACGCTTCTGAAATGATTAGTGAGGAGGCAGTTTGTCTTTTCCTGATCAACTATACAAATTGTATTAATTCCTGCAACCATTGATGGGAGATACTCATAAAGTAGATGCTCAAGGGGTTAAATTACAAGGCATGATCATACAAACAAGACTGCTGTAGTAGGAATGAGCTTTCAGTCTGTTCCTGTCCCACTTAGGTAATTTCTTCCAAACCTGAATCTACGTTTTCTTCCCTCATCCCATCTCCTCCCAAGAATGTCTGTGACTCTTCTGATGCGTTCTATCAATTTAAGAGTTTCAACTTTTTTGGCCTTAACCATTTCTTGTACACAATTGATGTGTAAATCAATAAATCACTCCACACCTCCATCCCCTGCTAGAATGGCAGAAGACCTCTGTGCATTTTTTATGAAAGGAAAGATAACCAACCTCCACCCAGCAGCATCTTCCACCGCCTGGCTGGACACGTTCTCATATTGTTCAATCTTTCCTTTTACACAACTCACTTGTTAAATTAGAAATTGTCACAATGTAACCCGAGCTTTGCCTGTCTCATTGTGGGATATTCCTTGTTCCATTCCTACTTATGCCCCAACTCCCAACATTTTTTTCTTTTTAGAAAATGAAGGAATAATTTGAGTGAAATTTTCAAGGTATTGATGAGGAATGATAAAGTAGATAGAAATAAATTATTTCTGCTTTTTGGGGAATCTACGAGGGACAGAGTCTAACGGACCTTTCAGCCATAAAGTCAGGAAAGATTTCTGCATTTAATAGTCAGTAGACATTTGGAATTCTCTTTTGTGTTTGGTAATTTATGCTGACTGAATTGTTAACTTTAAATCAACGATTGAAAGTTCATTATTAACCAAGAGTACCAAGGGGTATGCAGCAAAGTCGGGTGTATGTTGTAAGCCTACAGTTCAGCCCTGATCTCACTGAATCCTTTTACAGGCTCAAGGGGATATTTGGCCTACTCCAATTCCTTGTCTGAGGAATAGACTGTTCAATCGGGTTTAAAGTGAGCTTACCAATTTTAACCTGTCTAGAATGATGCTCAGTTAAAATGAGCTTTGTCAAACGAATGTCTGACCATGTATAATGCAGTTTTACACCACTTCAGTTTAGCTGGCGTGAGAGTGGGTCACTGAAAGTGCTGTGTAGACATGAAAAAAGTCAAAACCAACACTGTGCAGTTCAACAGGAGTACTTGCCAGAGTGTCCATCCTATTTCCAAGAGAATGTGTATGCCAGCATGACCATCTTAAAATTAGGTCAGGAGAAATTTTGTTTTTTTTCCTTCGTTAAGAATTAAAATGCGATCAGTGTCAGCAAATATCCAACATTGAATAGAGACTAAATGTGCAATATTATAAGAAAATCCCAAGGATCATCATGGATGCTGAGTTTATTTTTGTATTAACCTGGCAGAGCTATATGTGCTGCTCCTGAGAGCTTGTCATTTATTAGGACAAACCATTGAGTTTAAGTTGGGTGCCAACATATTGTCTGACTCTAGAACAATGGTATTCTTGCACCAGCAGTCACAGCACTGCCAAGTTATTCATGACTGTTTTCTGTAATGACAATGATACCTAATTAGCTTGGATCTTAGTTCATTGTTTGACAAGCAATGTGTGAATGTAGTTTTACTGGCAAATTACACTTGCTAACCAACATTTAAAGTGAGTTATTTGTCAGAGATCTGACTAGCAAGTTGAACCATATAATGAATAATGCTTTAAGTTATGCAATTTTTTTTACCTGGAATCAAACTACTACATAAAACTGCAGACAATAGGTTGGTCAACCTCTGTCCACTGTTAATAAGAACAGAAAGTGCTGAAGTAACTCAGCAGGTCTGACAGCTTCTGTGGAGAGAGAAGCAGAGTTCATTTTCTTTCTCTCCCCACAGATGCTGCTAGATCTGCAGAAATACTCCAGTATTTTGTCATAATTTCATTTAATTCAATTCAATTTTAGCATCTGCAATACTTTGCTTTTATTGAATCCTACACTCATTGATGCTAAAAGCAAGAACAAGGGTGGAATCTTCCCAGACATTAAATGATATAGGCATTGGCGAGAAAGTTGGGGATATCACATGAGATGGGCAATGAGGATATCCTCATTGTCGAGAGCAAAAAGTCCCAATTTTCCAACAAAGTATTGAACAAAGAGATGAGATTTTTGCTAGTGAGCAGTGCGAAGTCTACTCCCATTATTAGCATGTATTAAAATGTCATTATTACTTAATCTCACCTCTGTTTTTTTTTCAATATGCAGTTTCCCATTCTCTTGCCTCGCTGCACACCAAGGCACATTTCCCCTCCACCTATAATGAGGTTCTGTACTTCAATGCTATACTTTGGAACACACTGACTCCTTGTAGTTTCCCGTTCTCTTGCCTCACTGCAGTCCCATGGTACATCTCCACTCCACCTGTAATATGGTTCTGCACCTCAGTGCTACTCTTTGGAGCACATAGACACCTCTCAGTGTTGTCATGTTGCCAGGACAGTTGGCACATAGAGATAAGCACTCTGTGCATGGATTTGACCAGGGTGTGTCTCAGAGCTTTTTGCTTGCTGTCCTGGTGTTCATTCATTTTGCACCTACTTCAGTGTTTATAGCCTGTCTGCCTTGCTCTTTGTGTCTTTGCCCTGCCTTGTCCATTTTGACCTCTCAGCCAAAGCATAAAGGTTCAGAGTACTCTTGTCTTGATTTACCTTTTACTATGGACACAAAGTCAAGCAGCTTGTCGTGATTGTCAGATGGGATCTGTCAAAGGAGTCTGTGTCTTGCTGCATGGCAGTGTGTTCCGTCAATCTCATATATTCACCATGTGCCAGCAGTTAGGTCAGCAAACACACTGCTTGTGTATTGACCAAAAGCCCGGTCTCAAAGTCCACAGGGAGTAGTCCTCAGTTAAGTCAAGGAACACCCTTCAGTCGGGGTGTCCCAGCATAATAAGTTAAGGGCAGCTCTGAAACCAGTCGAAGGGCGTGGCCATGGTCATTCGATAGCTTGAGACAATCAGGATGAAGATCCTCTCTTTTTAGCGAGTGAAGAATATCTGGCACCCCACTTCCTGTCTTTGCTCTTTCTGCTTGCTGTGAGCTTTTTCCTCCTTGAATGAGACAAAGGGAGAGATTCAATGTGAGGTGAAAGTGGCTGGCAGAGTTGTTATTGCTGGTGCAAGTGGAAGAAAGATGTTGAGGCATCTCAAGGAAGTGTGTGGGCAGCAAGTGGGCATGCAGTGTTAGTGGTGTTAGGGGCTGTGGTGAGTGAGAGCAAGTGACGGAAAATGATACAGGCAATAGTGAGAGTAATGGAGTGTTAGTCTTGGTGGGAGTTGGGTACATTAATAGAGGTGGGTGAGGTGAGTGTGAAGTATCTGGGAGATGATGGTGGCACTTATTCTTGTGGAGCAGAGAAAGTCATTGACCTTTTCACAGCTTTGCTGAGCATTTCTTTGGGCCATTAAATCAGCACTGAACATCAGACTAGGCTGGCGGCATCTGGTGTATAAGCCTCTCCTGTCAATCGTGAAAGAAGATGATGACTATCCCCTGTACCACCCTTCTTGGTCTTTGTTGGCAAAGCAAGGAGCCAAGTTTCCTCTGTCTGACACATCTAGCCAATTCATAAACTGTGCAGGGCTTCTGTGGACTGCCAGCACTTGAATGGGTGCACAGCTAAGGTTTAAAGATGGTATTGGTGCTAGGGATCTTTGGAGATCCAAGAAGTGGTCAAGTTCCTCTGCCTGTGGCTGGCAGAGAATGCAATGTGCAGAGCACCAAAGGGGCATGATGTATATGTGATGAGATGAGGTTGGAAGAAAGCATAAGAGAACTCGTTAGGTTTCATGGAAAGAAACCCTTATGAAACTTTCAAAAGTTGACACTTAGCTTATTTCTTATAAAACTGAGCCCTATGACTGTAGTAGCTTGTTTGCATCAAGGCTTACAATACTAAGTTAGAAATAGTTTTAAACATAACTGTATTTAAGGAGAGATTCCATCTGCTCCTTCTTGATAACACTGAGTAATACTTGGCAAGAATCTTGAAAAGGTTTGCTTTCAGAGCCTGCTAGTTTATTCATGTCAATTGAAGAGCAGAGATTAAATTGCATATTCAAGGGATCTAGATAAATTATAGAGGAACTACATTTGCCAGAACCTGGGACAATTAATGTTTGCTTTTATCTTAGCAAATTGGACAATCAATATTTGACTTCCGTCATTTAATTTGAATATTTGAGACCTTCATGGTCTGAACAAGTCTTAAAAATGACAAATACTGATCAAGATGGCTGCTGTGATCATCTGATTGAGTGGAGCTAGGCTCATGAACCGTTCTGTGAAAGGATCAGTTTGAATCAAAACTAATATTGTTATAAATGGTACTCAGATTTGTATCTGCCAGTTGATTCACACCGATCTGGAAGTTACCACCGGAGATGGAAGGTTGTGGAGTATTCAGTTTAGGAAAAAGAATGAGCAAACTCAGGAGTTTAAAGTTGAACCTTTATCAGTAGCGGCTTCTGGCGCAAGAAACAAGAAAAATGGATTTGTAAGCAAAAACTAAAAGACACTTTCAGTGGCTCTCTCTTTCATCAAGGTCAAAAGGCAGTGATTGGTGAAAAATCAATCTGAAGCAACAGCCCTTCACTGGGAGCTCAGAGATATCTGCAAACTTTGTCACTCTTTCACCTAAGGAAATCTTGAAAATCTTCTCCACTTTTGATATGTCCAACTACATTTAAAACATAGTAGCCACCTGCTAAGGTGAAATCAAAATGTTTCCTGCAACTGACTCAGAAGGTTTTAAAAGCAAAGGAGAGCCAGACACCCCTTCTCACCTGCTTGTAACAATGTTCAATTTCAAATGACTATCACAGAATTCCTACAGTGTGGAAACAGGCCCTTCAGAATTTCTTATTTTCCTTATTTCCTTATTTTTCTAATAAATTGATTAATGTGCATAGTAGGTAAATTTTGGAGAAGGTTCAAATTGAATGCTTTCTCCCAGTAATGGCATTTATGACTAAAAGATTGATTTTGTTCTTAGCTGGAAACAACAAACTGATCTGAGAGCATGTGATAATCTGCGGAGAAAGATAAATGCACAAATGAAGTATATATGAAATGAAGCTGCCAAAGAAGGGGCACCTTCATTCTCTTATGAACTGGTGTCTGGTCTCCCTCAACATGGATTACAAAATCTGTGATGTTCCAAGAGTAGTTTGCATTATGCACTGATCTTGATTTTGTAGAATCTTGACGAAGATGTAAATTTTGTGTGAAAGCCCCAAAGGCTTGACTTCTTACCAAATCTTTCTGGAAGTCTTTGAAAGTGAATGGTTTACATGTAATACACTGACCTAATAGGCATGACCTGTAGCCTGTCTGCAGATCTGTATCATTTATGATCCAACAGTTGTCTAAAACAATTGCAGGGCACACTTGTGAACTTCATAGTTAACTAAATCCAGAACCCTTTCAGTAATCTCTTTGGAAGGCAATGTTAAGCTGCTGAACAGTATTAAAAAAAAGTACAGTGCTGGTTGAGCACATGCACCAAAATATGACGATTGTAGGATTGTGGAGTGGTGATGATATGGGAAACCATCTAGCCTGTCAAATTGGTGCCAGCTTTGTGTGACAGCAACGTAGTTAGTTCCACTTCCTTGACCTCCCTCCTGTGTCCCTGCAAATGTTTTCCTTTCAGCTAATCAGTTCTCTTTTCAAAGCTACGATCGAATCTGCCTCCATCCCATTCTCCTGCAGCTCATTCCGGATCGTAACTACTTGCTGCGAAAAAGCAACTGTCTCATTTTGCCATTGGTTCTTTAGCATTTCACCTAAATAGATGTCTTCTGTATCAGAGTCAACTCAATTCCCTTGGTGCACATGCAGCAGTGCATGAAGCAGTCAAAGTTGCACTGTCTGTATGTCAGTGAGCATTTAGGCCCAAAATGTCAAGCTTTCCTGCTCCTATGATGCTGCTTAATGTGTTCATCTAGCTCTACGCCTTGTTATCTCACATACAGTATCTTTTCCCTTTAAGAATCATAAGGTAAATGACCTGAACATATGCCAAAACTGACACTACGAATTCAGTACAAAGGACAAGACAGCAACGTATAATGTAATCGACCTTCACATTAGGTTTTCATTACTTGATATTTATGAAACTAATGTTTCCACTTGGCATTGAGTTAGAATGGACTATTGCAAGCAAATGCTCTTTCCTACAGACATCAATGGAGGTTTCATTGTGTTTCTTTTAAAAAAGAAACATGTTTCCTCTAGGCCTGAAAATGAAACATAAAATACTGATGGAAATGTATAAATGTAAATATGCCATTCTGTATTGCTGACTAGTGAATGCATGGTGTAGTAGGCTCTTTGCTGCTGTGATCTGGCAGTTTTTCAGCTGCGTGGCCTGGCTCTGCTCCAAGAACGTATTGTAATGCCACATTACTGCAAACATAACTGGATTCAACTGGATTCCACTTCCATGAAAGTTATGAAGAATGCAAAAGATATGTGTTACCAATGTGAAGTAGTAAAACAGGTCTTTGATGAAACAAAGCTTGCCTCTGTTGTGAGAGATTGTTTATTTAAAAGAAACTGAATGCAAATTTTTAAACTAGGTTTTCTATAATTAGCACCATTCTGCAGCTTTTTTAAAATTTCTAATCTATTCTATTAAAACTTTCAGTACTTACACTTACTAAAAACCCATTCTTACATGATTTTCGCTGTCACTGACTTCCTACTTTCAGCTTCCATAATGGTCAAAGGCATAGGGTGAACATTCCCCTCCCTGGAGGTGGTAAGAAAGAGAAATATTTGGGTGAGTTTACTGTGGCGAGAAATCCACCCCCTTCTCGCCACCTTTGAAGTTAAATGATAGGTAACAAAGTGCTTTCTTGACTCACCAGCAATTAATTGTCACTTAAGGATCAACTCTCCACCTCCCTAATTACCAGCCTCACAGGTCAGTGAGAAAAGTGGCTAATTACCCTATTGGGAAACCAAGGCGACCTATTGCAGAATTTTGTTGAGAGAGGAGTCTGTAGTTGCCACAGTCAGAGGCAAGATGGCAGGCAAGGAAATAGCCTGAAAACCATCCCTTCTGCCCCTGCCTCTGAACTGCTGACTCAAACTGTGAGAAAAAGAACAAAAACTATCCAGAGGGGACTTGACCAGTGGATTGCAAAAGTATGTTTTCTCTTGTAGAAGAATATAGAACTAGGTTCATAATTTAAAATAAGGAGTCACCCATGTAAGTCAGAAATGAGGAAGCTTTTTTCTTCTGTCAGAGGGTTAGGAGTCTTTGAAATTCCCTTGTTCAAAAGGTAATGAATAGAGAGTCTTTAATTATTTTTAAGACAGAGGTAGATAAATTCTTGATTACAAAGGGGATGGAAGATTATTGGGAATACGCAGGTTTGTACAGTTGAGGTTAAAATCGGACAACCATGATCTTATTCAATGGCAGTGCAGGCTCAAAGGGTCGAGTGGCCTACTTTTGTTCCTTGTTCGTACAAAACTCTTCTCACTGCTAGATCCCCAGACTAGGACTCAACTTACATTCCTTAGGATCCAGAGGCTACCAGCTTCTGATTGTCCAGCGGCTTCTGGGGAGCCAGTATGTCAGCGTCAAGGTTCTTGACAGGGTAAGGTATTTTCATGAGTGCTGCCTGTCAGCTCTTCCTGAGGTGGGTGAGCCAGTGAGTTATCTTACCAGTGAGATGGCACCACCTATCTTGCTTGTCCTGATACTCAGAATACAATGGGAAAATCTCAGCCAAAATATCATCGACATTGAAAACTGAAATTGTTGAGGCAAGATATTCTTTGTTCTAAAATCGAGCTCATTGCATCATTTCAACAACTGTACAAATCTGGACATTTTTAGATGGTGCTGATAAGAAAGAGATGATGCTCCAGGTGAGGTACTCACCTAGACCCCATTCCCCACCCTGCTTTCTGTCAGGTCAAGGATCCTAGGTTTGTGCACTTCCAATAGAACAGTAAAAAGTCACAAGAACAAGATGCAGAAAGATGGTGGGTTACAAGTCTGAGCACAGAGTAAGTTACAGATTACAGAGCACCGAATTCACAGAACAAGTTGAAGAGCTGTTGACTAGCTACAGAATAGATCAGAAAGTGGCTATTAGTTACAGTAGTGTCTAGTTACAGAATAGCACGGTGAATGCCTGAATGTCGATCATACCTACCTGCACCAGAGTGGCCTGAGCCACAACAATGAACATAGTAATTTTTGTTTTCATCATGAGGAGGTGAGGAAGCAATGCATTCTGACATCCTGTCTTCACTCATTTCTCATAACTTGTTTTATGTTATTGCGATAAATTTTGTTTGTGAACCGATGATTCATGATAAAGAGTGTTTTCACAATACCAGACCCTCAAGCATTACCTCCATTAATGTATTGTTCTATGCATTCAGTATTTCAAAGAACAAAACATATTTTAACAACAGTTTAGGTCAGTTCCACATGATCATTACTGATGCCAATTTTTATTTTAATTTCAGACATTCGATTAATTGAATTTAAATTAGATCAGATGCCATAGTAAGATGTAACATGCAAGGTAAACTCACCAGGGTTTTATAAGATCTTGTGAGAGAGACAAATGACTGCTGATGGTTTAACCTGACGGTCACCACACCTCAGGCGAGGGGAGAGATTGCAAAAGAGAGTCCTTCATGATAACCTTAGTTGGTTCAGGAATTGAAATCATGTTTAAAGTATTGGCAAAGGTTCATAGCTCGGGGTGTGAATGAGGTTGTTGACTTGCTCGCCGAGCCGGCTTGTTTTTGTCAGCTGTTTCGTCACCGTCTGTTCAGCTATTTTATATACCTGTGGGTTGTTGAGTGGAGGTTTGTATTTCACGCTGTGGGGCAGTACCTGGTTCCTGAGGCATTCATGGAGGAAATATAGTTGTTTGCGGGTAGAGCTCAGTCAGTTGGCAAAGGTTTCCCATAGTCTGGCAATTTTTAGCGTGTTACGCCTGTAGTTGTTTAAAGTATTGGCAAAGATTTGTAGCTCAGGTTGTGGATGAGGTTGTTGACTTGTTTGCTGAGCTGGCTTGTTTTTGTTCAGGCATTTTGTCACCATATTTCTCCACCTATACTTCAATCAACAAACATATAGAATTGGACCCCATATATAAACCCATACAGATCAATACTGGAAATGGTAGTAATCACCATAACGGACCGGACAGTATAAATTCCAAGCGGAGTAGAATAACATCGCTTCATCGGAAGCTCCACTGATCATGTCACCTAGCATGGTGACGAAACGTCTGAACAAAAACAAGCCAGCTCGGCGAGCAAGTCAACAACCTCCTTGAAATCATGTTGTTAGTGTGACTCTGCGTTGCAAATTATCCATCCAGCCAACTGAGTTAGCTGGCCCATTATATCACCATACATCCCAAAACAATAATGTGGGTCTCTGGACTACAAATCCAGTGTCATTACCTCTTGATCAGCATCTTTGCCAGAATACATGAGGAATAGAGGGATATGGACCAAGGGCAGGCAGAAGGGATTAGGTTAACTTGGCCTTGTGTTCGGCACAGCATTGTGGGCAAAAGGACCCATTTCTGTGCTGTACACTTCTATGTTCAATGATGCATCTTCTATCTCCTCTGCATGTGAAATTTGCAGCTTTTAGATATCACGCAGGCTTCACAAACTCATAGAATAATGTGCAATTATCTCCAATGTGCCTGAAAGGTTCTTAAAATGACCATGATATCCTGCAATCACATGACTTAACTATCCTTGTCTTAGATATTTTAAATAAACCAAATGAGAGAAGATGTCTGCTTTACTGATTGTAATGAGGTCAGCCAGCTGCAACTCATAGAATGTGAGTTCCCTGATTGGGGCTGTTAATCTTGGCCAATCAGGGAGCTCTGGCTGATATAAAAACATTGAATCTCAGGGGTACTGACACTCTGGTACCTGACTCTGTATGATGCTGTGTCATAATCAAGGACTGTTCATGAGGAGATAAAGGGTGACTTGGTGACGGGATATTAGCCTCTGTAGAATTATTTCAGTGACAACAAGAGTAAAGCACGATCCACTCATTCACAACAGTTGTGTTTGAGTTGGGGTAAGCATTTTCTTACATCATTCCTTTCTTTGGGAAACTTGACTCGTTCAACCCTGCCATTAAGGACTGGGCCCAGTATGTAGAAAGACTGTTATTTTTGTCTGGATAAATAACATTATGGTAGATGAAAAGCAATGAGTAATTCTCAGAACACCATGTGGAGCCACGGCTTTTTCTGTCATTGGGAACCTAACTTTCCCTGAGATGCCTAGATAGAAAAAGAAGGATTAGTAGCCATACTTAGACTGAAGTCGCACAACACCAGGTTATCATCCAACAGGTTTATTTAGAATCACAAGATTTTGGAGTGCTGATCCTTCACAGGTGCACTTCACCTGACGAAGGAGCAGTGCTCCAAACATTTGTGATGAAGGCTGAATTGAAGAAATAGCCTATAGCCTTGCTTAATACCAAGCTGTCACAGTTCTTGTTTGATTATAGAACCATAAAACATGCAACTACAGGGATAGTATCTGCAGCGTTATGAATAGGTAGAAGACTCCACACCAGGTTAAGTCTGATCTTCACGGACCTGGGGTGGCGGGGGGTGGGGAGGGTGGGTGGTGGGTGGTGTGGGGGCATGAGATGGCATCAGGAACTCTAATATGGGACCTAGGATTCTACCAAGAAAGAGAATTTGATACAGAGATTGATGTTTGGTGTCAGCATCATGGAAATGGCTCTGCATGCATGGGAGACGTGATCAATGCGAGGTCGGGACCAGTTATGTGTAAAGTTTGAGTAGGTGCAACAATCCTGAATAAGCTTGTGGACCATATGAAAGCTGAACATTCAAAAAGAGTGTGGGAGCAAAACATGCCCTGCACCTCAGAGCGTATGGAAATGCTGCCCGAGCCTGCAGATTCCCCCTCTCTGGCAAATGTTGTCAAGCCCACTGAATCAGAGATGGATGTAATGGAAGTAGCTGCCTTGATGCCTTTGCCACTGGAAGAAGACAGTGTAAGTCTACCAAGGCAATCCTGATGCAAGAGGTAAACTCTAGTGCATTACACATTGCCCATGTCAGACAGCAAGTCAGAGGAACCTGACCTGGTGCTAAGAAGCTCTCCAAGAAAAAGGACCAGTCAATGTCCACGGACTCAGAGGGCAGGGATGTAGTGACTGGAACAAGGTCAGCCGGCTGGCCCTAATAGAATAGGAGTTCCCTAATTGGGGCTCTTAATCTGATCCAATCAGGGAGCCCTACCTGAAAAAAAAATGGCTGAGCGTCAACAATATTGACACTTTGGTGCTTGACTCTGTATGAGGCAGTACAATAGTCAATCACTGTTCATGTGTAAATAAAGGGTGACTTGGTGACGGGATACCTGCCTCTGTAGAGTTAGTTCATGTGCAACGGATGGAATTTTTCAAAGTTATTAAAGAGCTTTCAACATAATTAAATGTGTGCTCTGTTTCTGCATGTTAAGAATGTGCTGAGTATCCCTAGCTCCTCAAGTTTATAAACCAAGTAAAGGTGAAGTAATATAGAAATCATTAATTTTACTTTGTGCACTGCAACCATTGGTTCTTGGAATTCCATGGAAACTACATCTACCTGCACAGAGTAACCACATAACTCTAGTTGAACACTAAGTGGATATTTAATCCTGAGTTCCTAATTCTCTTTGCTGCTCTCAAAAGTATAGTTGCATTCAGTAATTACAGAATAAGACATTTAGCCAGATCTGCAAGTCAGCAGTTTGCTTTCCTAAATTCCAAGTAGCTTATGACAAATGTTTTGCACTGCATTCCTGTTTAGTTATGTTATTTATTCAGGTAAATAATATTGCTGACTGATTCAAAACTAATAGTCAACCAAATCGGTTTGCATAAGGACACATGTCTTGTAATATGGAACAAAAACAAAGTTGCTGGAAAAGCTCAGCAGGCCTGGCAGCATCTGTGAAGGAAAAAACAGAGTTAGCGTTTC
>JAHRHZ010000024.1:37831920-37900778 GCA_024137785.1 Ginglymostoma cirratum | reverse complement strand
TCTATCCGCCTCCCCCTCTCTCCCTATTTATTTCAGAACCCTCTTCCCCTCCCCCATTTCTGATGAAGGGTTTAGGCCCGAAACGTCAAGTTTTCCTGCTCCTATGATGCTGCTTGACCTGCTGTGTTCATCCAGCCCCATGCTTGTTATCTCGGATTCTCCAGCATCTGCAGTACCTTTTATCTCTCTTTCAAATAAGTTGTTTCAGCTTTTGGAGCGCTGTGTGCTGGAAATGCAGGTTCTTTCCCAGGTTATGTAAAAGAGAGATTGGTGACACCTGACTGGGGCACATGACATTGTTGTGTGAGAGTTCACATTTAAAATGGAAGACCAGCAAACAGCAGAACAGAAATCGAGTATTAGGTTTATGACTGCAAATATTTAAAACAAATAAATTTACAGATTGAGATTGAACTTGTATTTTATATGTACTGACAATAAATACATTGTTGCAAAAACTGCTAATTATTAAGAAAGATAGAAATTGTTAATGGATATATCACTTATTTGTTGTTTCCTGATTATTGTTGAAAAAACGTTACCTATTTTGTCCCCTTGTAAAATGATTACAGCAGAAAAGGACAAAGTTTAGTAAAACACCAAATATTGGAATTTTTTTTTCTATTCATTTGTGGGATATGGGTGTTCACTGGCTGGCCAGCATTTCTTGTCCATCCCTATTTGCCCTTAAGAAGGTGGTGGTGAGCTGCCTTCTAGAACCGCTGCAGTCCACCTGCTGTAGGTTGATCCACAAGGCCATTAGGGAGGGAATCCCAGGATTTTGACGCAGCGACATGGCTATATATTTCCAACTCAGAAATGGTGAGTGGCTTGGAGGGGAAATTGGAGGTGGTGGTGTTCCCATATGTCTGCTGCCCTTGTCCTTCAAGATGGAAGTGGTCATGGATTTGGAAAGTGCTGTCTGAGGATCTTTGGTGAATTTTGCCTTTCGACTCAACAAGTCCACACCAACCCTTAGAGCATCCCACCCAGACCCATCTCCTATAATCCACCTAATTTACACATCCCTGAACACTACAGGCAATTTAACATGGCCAATCAACCTAACCTGCACATCTTTGGACTGTGGGAGGAAGCCGGAGCACCCGGAAGAACCCCATGCAGACATGGGGAGAATGTGTAACTCCACCCAGACAGTCGCCTGAGGGTAGAATCGAACCTGGGTCCCTGGCACCGTGAGGCAACAGTGCAAACCACCGTGCCCCCTGAGAAAGCTCAAGAAAGCTTGAATTAAGTTCATGTTGGTCATGTATCAGTTATTATAAGTGCCTGTTTGGTTCACTAAAATCCTTTAGGGAAGGGAATGTGCAGTTTCTACCTGGTCTGGCCTAACTGTGACTCCAGGCCCACAGCAAAGTGGTTGTCTTTTAATTGCCTCTGAAATGGTCCAGCAAGCCTGTCGGTTCGAGGGCAATTAGAAGATGGAAAATGCTTTTCAAAACAAACTTATATATTGTTCCTACAGCTAATCTATGGGTCAATAAATAACCTTCATTTGCATGAGCTCTGATTTTAGCATGTAAGGGATTTCGGTGAAGATCTTCAAGCTATCAGGGACCTGGTACGTTTCCACCCTCGGGTGACTGTGTGTGGAGTTTGCACGTTCTCCCTGTGTCTGTGTGGGTTTCCTCCGGGTGCTCCTGTTTTCTCCCACGTCCAAAGATGTGTAGGGTTTGTGGATTGGCCATGCCAAGTTATCCATAGTGTCCAGGGATGAGTAGGTTAAGTGGATTAGCTATAGGAAATGCAGGGTTACAGGGAAAAGGTAGAGGGTGAGTCTAGGTGAGATCCTCTTCAGAGTGTTGGTGTGGACTTGGTGGGCCAAATAGCTGCTTCCACGCTATAAGGGTTCTATGATTCTATGGTGTATATCAATTTAAAGAATATCATAGCACTTTAGTCACTTTTTTTTCCACATGGTGGAAGATTAAGCAATCTTTCCAAAGATATTTGAAAATCAAGAGGTGCAACGGAGGGCGGGGGGGTGGAATCTAAGAAAAAAATCACAAGAAAGAAAGAAAGCTTTCTGACCTGAAATCTGTCAAATCCCCTTGACTAGATAATTTAAATAAATGGAAGTGGGAATTAAGAAGGGACGGGATAGTTAATTTGACAATTGTCGTAGGGAAATTGCTGAAATCCATTATTAAGGATACTCAGATACTTAGAAAATCATCATCACGCAGAGACAACGCGGCTTTGTGAAAGGAAAATTGTGTTTAATTAGGTCTTAATGAGAAAGTAAAAAGCAAAGTGGATAAAACACAACATGTGGATGTGAGGTGTTATATTTCCAAAAGGCAAGTTGATAAGGCGCCACATTAAAAGTTAGTACACAAGACAGGAGCTCAGGGGATTGACATATTAGCATGTACAGAGGATTGGTTAGCTATTGGAAAGTCTCTTTTAAGTTGACAATGAAGTATCAAGCAATGAGTGTTGGTTTCCAACTATTGACAATGTATATATCAAAGACTTAGATCAAATGTATGGCTGCTGAATTTGCTGATGACACCAACGTAGATAGGAAGGTAAGTTGTCAACAGAGGACTAGATAGCTTGAAAAGGGACATAAACAGGTTAACTTGGTAATGTCGGATAGAATATAATGTGGGAGAATATGAGTTCATCGATTTTGGCAGGAAGAATTAAACAAACAGTTTACTGTTTAAATTATGAGATTACGACTCTTGGATGTACAAAAGGGTTAAATACAGAAAGTGCTGGAGAAACATATTGAGTCCAGCAGCATCTATAAAGAGAGAAACAGAGTTAATGTATAGAGTCCAGCATCTTCTCATTTGTAATATGGGCACATTTCATGATATCACTATTTAGTTCCCCAAGTTCTCTACCTTTTATATCCTTGTCCACAGTAAACACTAACGCAAAAATTTGTTTAGTATCTCAACCATCTCCTGCAGTTCCACACATAGACGGCCTCACTAATCTTTAAGGTGCTCTATTATGTTAACATTTCCATCCTAGGCCTGTTGCAGTGGTCCAACAAAGTTCCACACAACCTGGAAGAACAGCACCTCATTTTTTACTATGGCACTTTATAGCATTCAGAACTCAACATTCAGTTTAACAACATTAAAGCATGAAGACTGCCACTCCATTTTGACTATACCTCTCTTCCACCTTTGCTTTCAATTCCTATTCATGTACCTACCAACCCACCCATCCAAATACCTTATAAATGTCATAATTATACTCACCTCCACCACTTCCTTTGGCAGCTCGTTCCTTTTGCACCACCCTCTGCGTGAAAAAGTTGCCCCTCAGGTCCCTTTCAAGTCTTTCCCCTCTTAACTTGAAGGTATGTCCTCTAGTTTTGGACTACATTACCATGGGAAAATGACCTTGGCTATTCACCCTATCCATGTCCTTCATGATTTTATAAACCTCTACAGGTTTATAGATTATAAAACCTCAGCCTCTGATGCTCCAGGAAAAAAGTCCCAGCCTCCTTAGCCTCTCCCTGTAGCTCAAGCCCTCCAATCCTGTGTGTTTTTGAACATGAATCACATTAAGTTATTATTAAGTTATTCAGATATAATAAGTAATTATGAAGACAAGTGAAATATCATTGTTTATAGAGGGAATGTAGCATAAAAATAAAAGAAGTGTTGCCATGAAAGTACAGAGTTTTACTGAGATTACATCTAGTCTCTTTGACACTTTTCTTTCAATCAGAGGCTGGGATAAAATTCTGCAACATCTAGTCCACAACCTATGAGGCAGCATCCAAAAATTCAGTGGCTACACCCAGCAGTGCAAGTCCCAGGCTGCTATTCTTCCAGTGCAGCCATCACACAGTGAGTGGCAGGCCCAGGCATGGCTGCTGCTCATGTTTTCTAGGGTGCTGAGTGATGCTGTCCAGCATCTTGCATGCTTTCACTCTAATTAGGCCATTTGTACTTGAAAATTCCATGTTAGGACTAGGCATAAAACCGTCTTCACTCAGCAAGTTGTGATGGAAGATTTATGAGAATGGCTCCAAGCATAAGGGACTGTTAGGCCTGTCGAGATTAACAAAGTTCAGAGTTTTTCCTTGAAGAAGTAGAAGCTAAGAGGAGATTTTGTGGAAGTTTTCCAAATTATGAGGAGTCTGGTCAAAGTAGATATGGAGAAACTGTTCCCCACTCGTGAAAGGATCAAGAACATGAAGAAACATATTTAATATAATGGTAAAAACAGCAAAAGCAAGAGGCAAGAATATACCAAGTTATAAGAAGGTGGGAGAATGGCATGAAGTGTATTGCTCATGCAAAGAGCCACACAGTTGTGATGACCTGAATAGCCTCATCCCATAGTGTAGCAAATCTGGCATGCTATACCTGAGAAGATGTGACAACCAGTTTCTTATGAATAATTTTAATAGGGATTTCGGCAGGTATTTGAGGTGGAAATCTTCCAGGTTCAGGGGAAAAAGTGGGAGTGTGGGACTCTTTTGACACCCTTTCTTTTGTTGGATGATGGACCAAATGTCTTTTATCTGTGCTGCTTTTTCTATGATCCAATGATCTATTGTAATTGATCTTCCTGAGATTTTTAATTTGAATCACTGTTTGAGTAGTAAGTAATCTCTATTCATATTTTCTTTGCTGACAGCTTGTGCATTGTGATCATTTGTATTATCCCTTAATACTAGAACTTCCGCTCAGTCATAGAGCTGGCTTTTCTGTTGAGTATTGAAGCTACTGTTTCTTCAGTAGTTCAACAATTAACAACTGAATACTCCAAAGAGGGAAAAAAATCCTTCAGATAGCTCAAAGAGTGTATTAATGCTGGTAGATATGGAATACTTGGTAGGAATGCTTACTTATATTTGACTCTTGAGAGTGAGATTTTTAAGCATGACTTCATCATCTTTGAGCGGAACGGTGGCTTGGTGGTTAGCACTGCTGTCTCATGGCTCCAGGAACCTAGGTTCAAGTTCAACCTTGGTCAGCTGTCTATGTGGAGATTGCATGTTCTCCCTGTGTCTGTATGTGTTTCCTGTGGGTGCCCCAGTTTCCTCCCACTGCCCAAAGATGCACAGTTTAAGTGGATTGGATATGCTAAATTGCCCTAATTTTAATGAGACAGGCTGATCTAAAATTTCACTCTAAAATCGTTGGAAATCTTGCAATGTACACACATCCTTTCCAGCTGAGGTCATTCAGTCAAGATACACCATTTTTAGTCCAGAACAAATCTGTATCTCTAGGGTTACACCAAAGTTCCTTTACTTTTCTGCTGGGTGGTCCTATCCATCAAAAAGTGATTTAATTTCTTGCTTAGTTGACTGCCAAATCTAATGCTCAGCCTCAGAATCTGTGATAGCGTAACTCCTGTAATTCTTGTATTTTGTATTTGAAATACATCTTTTGTGTGTTGTTCCTCAGCATGGGCACAAATTCTGTAAGCAGTGTTGAGTTTTATCGTTCCTTGTTTGCTTCATTCATTTTTTTCCCCCATTGTTATTCATTGGGCCATGTACAGTTTTGTTGCCGTAGATAGGCAGAGAGATACAAGGAGATGCATCAAAATCTGTCAAAGGTAGTGAGACCATAAAGTGCAGCAACAGAAATGGGTCATTTGGCTCATCAAGTCTGCGCACCATGCAGTGAGGTCATGATTGATCTGATGATTCTACTTTCCTGCCTTTTTCCATAAACTTTGATTCTTCGCTGCTTAGAAATCTATTTTAGTCTTGAATATACTGATAAGCCAGTGCCAATAGCCCTCTGTGATAAAGAACTCACTGGTCCTAGACTGAGCCACATGGCAAAACAACCTTTCCATATCTACCCTGTCAGGTTTTCTAACAATTTTATATCCTTCAATAATGTCACCTCCTATTCTTCTATATTCCAATGAGTACAGGCCAAACTTACTCACCTCTCTTCATAAGAAAACCCCTCACACTCTGGTATCAGGCCAGTGAACCTTCTCTGGACTGACCCCAGTGCTAGCATATTTTGCCTGAGATAAGGGGTCCAGATTGTTCACAGTATCCTAGGTGTGGTCTGACAAGTGCCTTGTATAGTTTTAGCAAAACTTCCCTACTTCTATACCCCATTCCCTTTGAAATAAAGGCCAGCATTCTATTTGTCTTCCCTCAACTTTTGAGCTGAACCTGGATATTAACTTTTTGAAGGATTTCCAAATCCCTCTCTTCTATAGCTTTCTGCAGTCCTTCTCCATTTAAATAATATTCAGCTCCTCTATTCATCCTTCCAAAGCAAATAACTTTACATTTCACACATTATATTCCATTTGCTAAGTTTTTGCCCACTCATTTAATCCATTTGTATCCCTCCATATTCGGGTGACTGAGGATTGTGTACTTTATGATCTTTTTCACCCTGCCATACGGCTTCACTTGACAGTTCCCACTGGTGGCCCAGCCAAGATATGAAACTCACCACCTGGGAAAAGTAAAAACTCCCTTTGTATGAGCTGTTTCATGTGAAGTCCAGTGTAAAACTAATCTGGTCAGTGGGTTTGCTGACACTTGTGTACAGATATCTCAGAAGGAACACTTGACGATTAACACTCATTAGCATAATGTACAAATGCCTGTCAGTGCTGGAATATGAAACTAGGGCTATTGTGTTTTGACAAGCAATGCTTTGTATATGGTAATCTGCCTTTCCTCCTTTTTTGATAGATGAGTGCAACTTAAAAAAACAGCAAGTCAATTATAGGCAGCTTAAAATCATCAAAATGCATTTTGTGTAATGTTTGACCAGTTTTTTTGTACTCCCTGTAGTACAGGTAGTAACCTTAGTAATAACTTATGGATCATTCTTCAATGCAGCAAAATTTGTCAAGGCAGTTTATAAAGAGGAGAGTGACTAAGTGCAGGAGTTATTTTAAGATAGACTTATCTATTAAAGTTTTGGCAAAGATCTGTAGCTTGGGTTGTGGATGAGGTTGTTGACAAAATGAACAAAAACAAGCTAGCTTGGTGAGCAAGTCAACAACCTCATAGACTTATCAAATTTGGGCTTGTTCAGAAGACTAGAGTTGGTAGATTGCAGATGGTCAGTCGCAGTGGTGATAAGCATTGTTATATATTGCAGGATAGGCTGCAGAACAGCAGGTAGGAGTTTCTAGGCATCAGATCATTGAAATCCATTCTCATTAATCCAGCTACTAAAACTTCAGTAGTTGCTCAATTGGTAAAAACTAATTTCCTCCAATATTGGGAACTACTGCCCAATATGCCAATTCTCTAAACAGAAATCTGGTTTCTGGTTGTGAACGATTAACTGAGGCATGAATGTGGTGTCTTGCATCTGAAAGTACCAGTTTCTTTAATGTGGAAAAGAAACAAAGGCCACAGACAGTTATTTTTAAACGAGAATGAGGATATTGCGGGGACCATGAGTTCTATATTACAGCAAATGTCAGTCTTTCATACTTAGTTATCATGGAAAAAGGATGCCACCATACTGTTAGAACTCACTAATTCAAGGGCTAGGTTAATTCATATACCATTATTCACTAAAAGAAAGGTCATAACTGTTACACAATGAAAACTTCCAATTATTCTTATTTTCCCACTGTTGTAGCTACCCATTGCTGTAATGTGACAAAATGGCTGCTTGTGGTTTTTTTTTAATTGACAAGATGTTGGAAGAAAATTGTAGTTGATGTAGCATTTCATATTGCTGAAATCATGGCCTTCGCAGACAGACAACAAAATGCCCCTGAGTCTTAGTAAGACAATGGAGCTAGAATGCAGACTATAAAACTCTGATCAGGCAGCTCAGATGAAAACCATTTGATATGAAATTTCCGATTTTTATGTGAAAGAGAAAGGTTGACCCACCTTAGATGAGGCCCTTTAAATAATTAAAATTACGTATTAGAGTAGACACATACATTTGGACAATAATATTAGTTTTAATGTGTTAGACACTGGAAATTTTAGTTAGATTTCTGTAGGCAGTCAGCCTTGTACACAGACTAGTTTTGATAAACACCCTTGGGGAACCTTGACAAGGGTACCAGCAAGCAACTAGTAATTGTCAAGGTAGGGCCATAAAAATTGGTATTGGAATGTGGTCCATAAGATGTAAGACCACAAGGACAGGTGGTGGGGATCTGGAAAACATCACAAGATGATGAGAGGACCTAAGGTGGATCATGAATCTGTGGAATTCCCTGCCCAGTGAAGCAGTTGAAGCTACCTCACTGAATGTGTTTAAGGCAAGGCTAGATAAATTTTTGAACAGTCAAGGAATTAAGGGTTATAGTATGCGGGTGGGTAAGTGGAGCTGAGTCTCAAAAAGATCAGCCACGATCTTATTGAATTGCGGGGCAGGCTCGAGGGGCTGAATGGCCTACTCTTGCTCCTAGTTCTTATGTTCTTATGAAGTTGTCAGTTGCACATGTGTAGTTCAGAGGGGATGTGGCAAGCAGTGATGACAATGTTGCATGTAATAACTGTAATGCAGAATGCATAAATATCCTTTACTTTATTGGGAAAGATAGAGTGTCCTAGGTACTTCTCCCATGCTGTGTGGTAAGGAGGTACAAATAAAGATCAATTTATGTTACTGAGCACGGGACTCAGAATCCTCTTTAAATTCCTCTCCAACACTCACCGTCAAATTGAAAAAATGGCTGCAGCCATAGCATATATTTTGTTTTAAATTTAGATTATAATTTTAAAAAAAGTTTTCAAATGAGTATTTGCCCCCCAAAAAATGATACTTCTAACAATCTAATACCACTTTCTCATTCCTAAATCTTGGAAAAGACAAATTGCAATCCATGAAAGCCATTCAAAACATTTAATTTGGCATACAAACAAAAAACAAATTTTTAATCTGTAACATATGAAAGAGAATTAATCCTTTAGTAGACACTTTAAATTGTCAATCAAACTGTCAATTGTTCAGGAACTCCTACTGAGCTAAAAAGAGCCATATGATTTAGGAGGAGGAGCATTTGGTCCTTTGAGCCTGCTCCATCCTTCAGCATGTCCATGGGTGATCTGGTTGTGGTCTCAGTTCCACTTTATATCTGTATCTCATAACTCTTCACATGCTTGTCTAGCAAAAATCTATCTGATACTGAATAATTTAAACTCTCCATTATTCTACCCTCCACTATTTTCTGAAAAACAGGTCACAATTCTAACAATTCTGTGAGAGGAAAAGACCTTCTTATTTCTGTCTTAACAAGGAAACTTCTTATTCTTAAACTATGTTATTTAGTTTTCGTCTCCTCTACAAGAGGAAGCCTTGTCCTATTATCCACTATATCAAGACTACTGAAGATCTTGTAACTTTCTAATTTTCTCAGCTTGGTAGTTCTTGAATCTCAGCCAAACATTTGAAACAACATAATGGTTCAGGGTGGCACGGTAGCTCAGTGGTTAGCATTACTACCTCACTGCGCCAGGGACCTGGGTTCAATTCCACCCTTGGGCAACTGCCCGTATGGAGTTTGCACATTCTCTCCAAGTCTATGTGGGTCTCCTCCAGGTGCTCCAGTTTCCTCCCACAGTCCAAAGATGTGCAGGCTAGGTGAATTGGCCATGCTAAATTACTGGTAGTGTCTATGAATGTCTAGGTTAGGTGGTATAAACATGGGGAAATGCAGGGGTAGGGGAATGAGTTGGGGTGGGATGCTGTTTGGAGGGGTGATGTGGACATGTTGGGCCAAAGGTCTGTTTCCACACTGTAGAGATTCTATGATACTCCTATGGAAAATTTCAGCAAAAAACCCTATTAAATCTACTGAACAGATGCTACTGATTTTTTTTCCAAGTTGTAATAGATGGCTTATCAATTAAAATATTCCAGCAATGTTTTAACTTTCACTGATGGCTGCATCTGCAGTTCTTGTTATCTCTGGCTGCAACCTGTTCTTTTAAAGTTTAAAGAGCAGATGATATGTTTAAAAAGAACAAGTAACAACAGCTGTAAGGATCTTATCTGTCCTTCAAGAGCATTAACATCTATTCCATCAGTGCATGAGTCTTATTACACGACAGGTTAAGGCACATGAGCCAAACAAAATGGGGCCTGAATAGCCATGCTGAGGTTGGATTGCCCTTCTCTGAATCGTGCCCGGTCCCATTCCCCTCACTGACAAAAGTTGGATCACTTGGGAATGGGGTCACACTCCCTCATTTGCTTGAAAGATGTTTTCTTTTGAACAATAAGTGGTTGTAGATTATGGTGTGATATTGGTTTTTGAACCAGTGCGCATCCTCTTGGTAGCAAATTGAGTGACATTCTATGACAAGACTCTCTTCAGCAGTCTGTTTGTGTGGTGTCCAGAGAACAATTTGCTTGCACAGCACATTCGAACTTTCTTTAACTGGCTGTTATTAGATACACCAGGGAATGCTAACTTTGTGACTGAATAGATCTGTAATTAACAAAAGCTGATGTGTGTTGGGAAGAGTATCAAACCTGAGCAATATACTGAACACAAGTTGTTTTCTCCTTGTTTCCCCCTGAAAGTGTCAAGGGAAATCAACACAGTATATTAGTAAAATACGGAAGGTATTATTCCTCACAAGAGTGTAATGAAATGTACAGTTATAGCAACATCCGTTCTGTTACTTTGAGATTAAAGCTCTGTTGGGTTAGATGAACAACCAGCCATTTAGCCAAAAGACTCTGTTTGTTCTTATACATTTGCGTATTTTACAAATGTTGAGAGACATAAGCTGTAAATTGTGTTTGTATGCAAATCTGAGTAACATACAGTGGTGTGTTTAACTGAGAGATGGCTTTCAGTAAATTCCAACTGTATATCAAATTGAACATTTAAAAATATTATATGCATTTACTGTTCCAGACAAAAATGCTACACAGAAAAGTTGTCATTTTCATTTAATGCAAACAGATTCCACAGGGTGGCTGTCTTAACACCAAAAAGTGGGCGATTATGGATTGCGAAACACGCGATAGTCATAATGGGTAGACATGTACCCCAAAGCAGTTGAAGAGGTCGATTCACCACCTTTTCTGGGGCAATTAAGGATGAACAATAAATGCTGGCTCAGCCAGTATCACCCACATCCTGTGAATTAATTTTGAAAAGTTAAGAATCTGAATACTAATCCTAACTAATACTAACATCGAGTCTGCTCACATCCAGTTCTAACTGAGGGGAGGTCAGGTGAGTGACAAGGTGGGTAACCAACTTTCTCAGGAGCTGAGTTGGTGTATTGAAAATTAAATGAAAATTAAATTAAAATAACTATGAGGCTAGGTGCCTCATAGTTATTTGCACAGTTAACGACCATTTTAAATCAAAGCTTAGTTTCATTGTTCAGAACCTCAAGAATCCCACCAACTGAAGGGAGGTGAGGACTACTAGATCCAGGCTCTAAGCAGAAAGGCTCTACCTTTCTGATCTCCCCTGAGTTTAAAGAACAAAGAAGAACAAAGAAAACTTACAGCCCAGGAACAGGCACTTCAGCCCTCCAAGCCTGTGCCGATCCAAATCCACTGTCTAAACCTATCGCCCAATTCCTAAGGATCTGTATCCCTCTGCTCCCCACCTACTCATGCATCTGTCCAGATGCACCTTAAATGAATCTACCATGCCTGCCTCTACTAGCTCTGCTGGCAACGCGTTCCAGGCACCTACCACCCTCTGTGTAAAGTACTTTCCGCGTGTATCCCCCTTAAACTTTTCTCCTCTCACCTTGAACGCATGACCCCTCGTTATTGAATCCATCACCCTGGGAAAAAGCTTATCTCTATCAACCCTGTCTATACCCTTCATGATTTTGAAGACCTCAATCAGGTCCCCCCTCAATCTCCTTTTTTCTAATGAAAACAATCCTAACCTACTCAACCTCTCTTCATAGCTAGCACCTTCCATACCAGGCAACATCCTCGTAAACCTTCTCTGTACCCTCTCCAAAGCTTCCACATCCTTTTGGTAATGTGGCGACCAGAACTGTACACAGTATTCTAAACGCGGCCAAACCAAAGTCTTGTACAACTTTAACATGACCTGCCAGCTCTTATACTCAATACCCCGTCCGATGAAGGCAAGCATACCATATGCCTTCTTGACCACTCTATCCACCTGTGCAGCCACCTTCAGGGTACAATGGACCTGAACTCCCAGATCTCTCTGCTCATCAACTTTTCCCAAGGCTCTTCCGTTTACAGTATAGTTCGCTCTAGAATTAGACCTCCCAAAATGCATCACCTCACACTTGCCCGGATTGAACTCCATCTGCCACTTCTCCGCCCAACTCTCCAGTCTATCTATATTCTCCTGTATTCTTTGACAATCCCCTATGCTTTCTGCTACTCCCCCAATCTTCGTGTCATCTGCAAACTTACTGATCAGACCACTTATGCCCTCTTCCAGATCATTTATGTATATCACAAACAACAGTGGCCCCAGCACTGATCCCTGTGGAACACCACTGGTCACCTATCTCCATTTTGAGAAACTCCCTTCAACTACTACTCTCTGTCTCCTGTTGCTCAACCAGTTCTTTATCCACCTAGCTAGAACACCCTGCGCACCATGTGACTTCACTTTCTCCATTAGTTTACGATGGGGAACCTTATCAAACGCCTTACTAAAGTCCATGTAGATGACATCTACTGCCCTTCCTTCATCTATCAACTTGGTCACTTCCTCAAAGAACTCTGTTAAGTTAGTAAGGCATGATCTCTCCTGCACAAAACCATGTTGCCTATCACTGAGAAGCCCATTCTTTTCCCAATATAAATAGATTCTATCCCTCAGTACCTTCTCCAGCAACTTTCCCACCATTGACGTCAGGCTTACTGGTCTGTAGTTACCTGGAATATCCCTAATACCCTTCTTGTACAGGGGGACAACATTAGCAACTCTCCAGTCCTCTGGCACTTCACCTGTGTTTAAGGATGCTACAAAGTTTCTTTCGACTCTGATCACACATTTCCAGTGCAGCCTCTGCTCGTTCCTCCGACCAAAATAAAAGACTCCATCAAGGTCTGACATTAGATTGAGCAGGAGCTTCAGGAAACCCAGGTTTCATATCCAGACTGTACCCTCTCCACCAGAGCATAATAGCCAGCTTTACATTCACAGTTATTTTCAGTGTCACAAAGTTCTCAGTTAACCTTTTTTCTCTTCATAGAGACACATCTGATAGACTCTGGCATAGAGACCAATCTGTCTATCTTTGCTTGTCAAAAGAGCGTGATCTAGCCTAACCCCATTTTCCAGATTCTAGTTCATAACCCTGCAGGTTACAATGCTTTCCAACAATATCCACTATTGCACTCATAGAACTGTTAGTTAACAGAACCACTCCACTGCCATTTCATTATTGAAGTCATATATTTTGTTACACATTTATATTTCATGTCTTCAATGCTATCAAATTACCATTTCTGCAAACTTTGACCTTATCTGCTAATGTACTATTAAGTTTGTATTCTCTGTCCTGTGCTGTCACACTCTGGTTATGGTAACCAAATTACTACCCTGTTCAATTATCTTGTTTACCTTTTTATTTACCGCATCACCCCTTATATGATCCCTTCTTCCATTAATTAATGGTCTCTCAACTGTCCTCATTATATGTCTCACCAGAACTCTTGTTCCAACATGGTCCAGATGAAGGCTCTCCCAAAGGAACCATTCTCGTTTTCCTTGATACTTTTGGCACTGCCCCATCATTAAAAAAAAATTATTCCCGACCAGTCTTTGAGCTATGCATTAATCTCTTTAACCTTATTTACACAATATCAATTTGCTTGTGGCTGAGCTAATAATCCAGCAATCTTTAATTTAGCCCCAGCTACTCATAGTCACCAAACACAAGCTCTTTCCTAGTCCTATCTATGTTGTGATATCTGCGTGAGCTACAACAACTGGATCTTCTGCTCCCATTTCACTACAAGTTTCTTTCTTGCCTTAAGCAGCTGTCCTGAATCCTGATATCAGAAGAAAAACACAGCCTTCTGGGGTCGCGCTGCTGGGCTGCAGAGAACTGTGTCTATGCTCCTGTCCTCAACTACGACCGTTCCTGTTTACTTCTCCCACTCCAGTACCATGGTATCATGGTCAATTTACTTATCCACCCTCAAGCTCTTGTTGTCACCTGTACGGGCTGCAAGAACCTTCAATGTTTTGGACAATTACAAGGCAGGTGAATTAAGAAGGGGAGCCAGCTCGTCCCTCCTCACTCCCTTCCCCCAGGAATTTGACAATTCAGATTATCCTATCTGGAGCCATAATATCTTAGAGAATGTCATCTAGGGTTTGGTCATAACTTTGGGAGGGAGTTCCAGATTTTGACCCAGTAACTGCCCTGTCATCTTTAATTTGTTTAATTAATTAAATTCATAATAACATTCAAGTATTGTTTGTGGTTTAACCACTTCTGCTGTGACTAGGAAGTTTTAAGCTGAGAACACACACAAACTGAATAACGCAAAGCCAGCTTTATCAACTTCATTAACATTACACGCCCTGAGCTTGTCCAACATTTTTTGCTTAATTCTCTACACAGCATTAGTGAACTTACAGAAGTCTTGTTCCAGCCTGAAAATACCTCATTAGATGTGCTTTTTTTATGCTGTATTGTGTGTATTTTGCAAAATTTCAAAAACGTTGTTAGTACATTTGCAGTCTGTAGAAAATTACCTACCTTTATTTATCTATTGAGCTTTTCTCTTCAATCTTCACTCTAGTTTATTCTTATGCATTCCTTCCACCTACTTTTTACGTCTTTTTGGTGTTCATACTCAATTCATTTTATAAACTTTCAGATTTTACTTGATTTATCATATTTTGCTGGGCGTTTTCTGATTGTGGAAGTGGCACGGTGTCATCAAAGTATCACATTATGTTACACGTTTGCCTCCAATTTTTGCTAGTGAGTGGTACGTTAAAACCCTTCTCTTCACTTGAAACACATCCACATGTTCCTCATCTAGTCTGATGCTCAGTTTTTATTCACAATACGGACTCTGGATAAATCTCACCTTTCCTTGTCAGTGTCACATTTCAGCAGCATTCCTGTCAATTTTTGGTGATAAATAAGAGAAAATGAGTCTACGAAGCATGAGTTAATGTTTTTGTTTATTACTTGATATTTATTGAAGGTTTTTCTTTGATTAAATATTCCTTGTTCTGCTCTTACTCCAGCTTTAAATTTAGACTGCATTTCAGTAATCTCAATTGCCCTCCTAACCCAAGGGCTACGGAAGTGCAGCCACAATGTGAGATCCAGCTGTCTCAAGCATGCAATCTTCCGGCTGCCTCAATGGGCAGATTTGTGGCTGTCCTGGAGAGCCAGATCTGACACTGTCAGGGACTGCCCACACTCCAGAAGTCCCTTACTCACAAGAAAGCAGGATGGTTCCAGGAGGCATCCACCAAGAGGAGGAACCGCCCACAGACCCCTCAGGAATCTCCTACTGGGACACGAAAGAGGTGTCTGCCTCCATCCTGCCTTTAAAGGGATAAAAACTCATCGGTGGCTCTTGCAGTCCCCTCCATCAAAGATTGAGACACTTGTCCCACCCATTCTCTAGCTATTTTCTTTTTCAATGCATATTTCTGCCAGTGACTTCTAGCTTTCGCCTCTATATACTGGTGAGGGCCAGATCCCCTTTCTGTTGGCCTTTTCCCACGAATATCACAGGCCTCATATCTCCCCAGGATTCCCGCCCTCCCAACCTGTCTGCATCAGCCTGCACCTGCCCACCTTCCCTCACCCATTGCTCCTTATGGTGAGGAAATTACCATCCTCATTATTCCATTCCTATCCATACCTTCCCCTTACAAATACACTTGCCCCCCCCTTCACAGTTGTCCCTTTCCTCCAGTCGGCAGTAGCCAATCCCTATGAATAGCTTCTGGACTCCTTTCTGTAACTACCTTCACCGCTCCACCGACCTAGCTTTCCCTGACCTTCGTTTCCCCATGTTTCTCTGAATGGACCCAAACAACTGACCATGACTTGCCTCCTTGAGAGACCTTATGTACTTTGCAGGATAGATGCTGCGAGGATGTTTCTCCCCATTTGGCAAGTGTTGAATAGGGGGCACAGTTTCAAAACAAGTAGTCTCCCATTTAAGGTGGAAATTGAGAGAAATTCCTTTTGGCGAAGGTAAGGTCTCCTGCGAACAACTTTAAAGAAATTCCTTTTCTCACATGGTGGTTAACCTTTGCAATCTTACGTAGAGGCCCGATTATTGAATATATTCATGGGTGTGTTGGATAGATTTTCAACTCATAAGGATTGTGGGGCAGGACTTACTGACCTAGCCTGGCTCACAACTCAATTTTAATCTTATCCTTGAACTTAATCCCTGCCTGGCCATACTTGTCCCTGCCATCTCGAATCTTTCAAACATTAGGATCTCTGTCCTCCTCCAAACTTTGCCTCTTTGACGGTCTCCCAAATTCGTTGATTTTGCCTTTATTTGTTGAAGTGCCGAAGCCCTAGACTTCCCTTCTTGAACCTCTTCAGATCTCTAACCCTCACTCCTCTTCTAAGGTCATGTTGAAACTTAGCTATTTGACCATGTTGTGAGTCATCTTTACCAAATTTTGCTTCTTTGGCTTCATATAATTCTCTTTATATCTTAGCAGTTGCAAGACATCATGTTTTACTGTATTGAAGGCATTATGTAGATGCAATTTGTTGTCATTTCTAAACATCATTTTAACAACCAGATGTTGAGATCAGTCCATTTTCCACTGGAAATTGTTCTAAAGTTCCACCATGGAATGATTTCAGCGGAGACCAGAACTTGAGTGTGGAATTTTTTTCTGGTCTGTGGGTGTCCGTTACTGGCTAGATAAACTTGCCGAACTGTGGAGAGCTAGGCAACAAACACATTCTGTACTTGTCACATTAAAAAATGCAGACACCCATGCTAAGCTTACAATCTACTTTGCTTTGAAAGACTCAAAGGTGCCACTTTAATGGAATATTGTTTCCCAAGTCAGCTTTATGTGATCTTGACTAGCCAGACAACCTGTTTCACTTATTTTCTTTGCTAAACAATTGGGATGATTCATATAAGTAATTAAACAGAGGAGAAACTGCATTTCCTATTCTGAGATAAAGAACAGAGATATTTTGAGATAACAATGTGTGGAGCTGGATGAATACAGCAGGCCTTGATGAATTTCTGACGAAGGGTCTAGGCCCGAAACGTCAAGCTTTCCTGCTCCTATGATGCTGCTTGGCCTGCTGTGTTCATCCAGCTCCACACCTTGTTATCTCGGATTCTCCAGCATCTGCAGTTCCTATTATTTCTGATACAAAGATATTTTGAAGCTGTATTTTGTCTTGCACTAATCAGAGCAATTTGCAAGAAATACCAGAGTAAAGGAAAGCAAAACTGCTACACTGTGTTAGAAAAACATGCTAATGATTAATATCAGTGAAGCAGGCAGTGTGGCACACGTGTATATACTGGCAGAGACATGTATTAACACATGTTCTTGGCAGACGAAAAAAAATGAACACAAACTGTGATAACAAGGTGTGGAGCTGGATGAACACAGCAGGCCAAGCAGCATCATAGGAGCAGGAAAGCTTGACGTTTCGGGCCTAGACCCTTCATCAGAAATGGGGGAGGGGAAGAGGTTTCTGAAATAAATAGGGAGAGAGGGGGAGGCGGATAGAGGATGGATAGAGGAGAGGATAGGTGGAGAGGAGGCAGACAAGTCAAAGAGGCGGGGATGGAGCCAGTAAAGGTGAGTGTAGGTAGGTGGGGGGGGTAGGGAGGAGATAGGTCAGTCCAGGGAGGGCGGACAGGTCAAGAGGGGGCGGGATGAGGTTAGTAGATAGGAGATAGGGGTGGGGCTTGAGGTGGGAGGAGGGGATAGGTGAGAGGAAGAACAGGTTTGGGGAGGACCACCTAGAAACCGATGTCCATTTCAAGCCCACTGACTCCCACAGCTACCTGGAGCACACCTCCTCCCACCCACCTTCCTGCAAAAATGCCATCCCCTATTCCCAATTCCTTTGCCTCCGCCGCATCTGCTCCCAGGATGAGACATTCCACTCGCGTACATCTCAGATGTCCTCATTCTTCAAGGACTGCAACTTCTCCCCCACAGTGGTCGAAAATGCCCTCGACCATGTCTCCCGCATTTCCCGTAACTCATCCCTCTCACCCCGTCCCTGCAATAATAACCAAAAAAGAATCCCCCTCATCCTCACGTACCACCCCACCAACCTCCGGATCCAACGCATCATCCTCCGACACTTCCGCCATCTGCAATCAGACCCCACCACCAAAGACATTTTTTCCTCCACACCCTTATCTGCCTTCCGGAGGGACCACTCCCTCCGCGACTCCCTTGTCCGCTCCACAATCCCCTCCAGCCCCACCACACCCGGCACTTTTCCCTGCAACCGCAGGAAGTGCTACACCTGCCCCCACACCTCCTCCCTCAACCCAATCCCAGGCCCCAAGAAGACTTTCCACATCAGGCAGATGTTCACCTGCACATCTGCCAATGTGGTATACTGCATCTGCTGTACCCGTTGTGGCTTCCTCTACATCGGGGAAACCAAGCGGAGGCTTGGGGACTGCTTTGCAGAACACCTGCGCTCAGTTCGCAACAAACAACTGCACCTCCCAGTCGCGAACCATTTCAACTCCCCCTCCCATTCCTCAGATGACATGTCCATCCTGGGCCTCCTGCAATGCCACAGTGATGCCACCCGATGGCTGCAGGAACAGCAAATCACATTCAGCCTGGGAACCCTGCAGCCCAACGGTATCAATGTGGATTTCACAAGCTTCAAAATCTCCCCTTCCCCAACCGCATCCCAAAACCAGCCCAGCTCATCCCCGCCTCCCTAAACCTGTTCTTCCTCTCACCTATCCCCTCCTCCCACCTCAAGCCCCACCCCCATCTCCTATCTACTAACCTCATCCCGCCCCCTTGACCTGTCCGTCCTCCCTGGACTGACCTATCTCCTCCCTACCCCCCCACCTACACTCACCTTTACTGGCTCCATCCCCGCCTCTTTGACTTGTCTGCCTCCTCTCCACCTATCCTCTCCTCTATCCATCTTCTATCCGCCTCCCCCTCTCTCCCTATTTATTTCAGAACCCTCTTCCCCTCCCCCATTTCTGATGAAGGATCTAGGCCCGAAATGTCAAGCTGTCCTGCTCCTATGATGCTGCTTGGCCTGCTGTGTTCATCCAGCTCCACACCTTGTTATCTCGGGTTCTCCAGCATCTGCAGTACCTATTATCTCTGAACACAAACTGTACCTGTTGCAGCTGAACAAAGTCGGTAAAAACCAGCTGGTTCATTTCTCAAGGTGATGCCTTGATCAATCAACGAAAACCTGCCTGGTTTAAATATAAGCAAAACTTGGCGGTTACTTATCATTTAATTGGTGCATACTGCATGACAATACATCTATTAATTAGACTTCACTTGCCAACCAATTAGCATGTTCTTCTCATACAGAATAAAGACATTGTTCTGCTGTACTTTGGTATTTCTTGCAAATTGTCCTGACAAGTGCAAGACAAGAAGATTCAACAAAATGTGTGAAAACAAGGTGTTGAGCTGGACGAACACAACAGGCCAAGCAGCATCAGAGGAGCAGGAATGCTGACGTCTCGGGCCTTGACCCTTCTTCAGAAATGGGGGAGGGGAAGGGGATTCTGAAATAAATAGAGAGAGAGGGGGAGGTGGATGGAAGATGGATAAAGAAGCAGACAGGTGGAGAGGAAACAGACAGGTCAAGGAGGCGGTGATGGAGCCAGTAAAGGTGAGTATAGGTGGGGAGTTAGGGTGGGGGTTGGTCAGTCAGGGAAGATGGACAGGTCAAGGAGGCAGGGATGAGGCTGGTAGGTAGGAGGTGGGGGTGGGGGTTGAGGTGGGAGGAGGGATAGGTGGGAGAAAGGACAGACAGGTTAGGGAGGCAGGGATGAGCTGGGCTGGTTTTGGGATGCGGTCGGGGTGGGGAGATCTTGAAGCTTGTGAAGTCCGCATTGATACCATTGGGCTGCAGGGTTCCCAAGCGAAATATAAGGTGCTGTTCCTGCAACCTTTGGGTGGCATCGTTATTGCACTGGAGGAGGCCCAGGATGGACATGTCGTCGAAGCAGTGGGAGGGGGAGTTGAAGTTGTTCGCGACTGGGAGGTGCAGTCGTTTGTTGCGAACCGAGCGTAGGTGTTCCACAAAGTGGTCTCCAAGCCTCAGCTTGATTTCCCTGATGTGGAGGAGGCCACATCAGAAACAGCGGAAACAGTATACCATATTAGCAGATGTGCAGGTGAATATTTGTTTGATGTGGAAGGTTTTTATTTCTGAAGAAGTCGCCTTTTTCCATCTTCCATCTGCCTCCCCCTCTCTCTCGATTTATTTCAGAATCTCCTTCCCCTCCCCCATTTCTGAAGAAGTCTCCTTTATCCAAAGAACAAAGAACAAAGAAGATTACAGCACAGGAACAGGCGCTTTGGCCCTCCAAGCCTGTGCTGATCCAGATCCTCTATCTAAACCTGTTGCCTACTTTTCGAGGATCTGTATCCGTCTGCTCCCTGCCCATTCATGTATCTGTCTAGGTACATCTTAAATGACGATATCGTGCCCGCTTCTGCCATCTCTGCTGGCTACGCATTCCGGGCACCCACCACCCTCTGCGTAAAGAACTTTGCATGCATATCTCCCTTAAACTTTTCCCCTCTCACCTTCAAATCGTAACCCCTAGTAACTGAGTCCCCCACTCTGGAAAAAAGCTACTTGCTATCCACCCTGTCTATACCTCTCATGATTTTGTAGACCTCAATCAAGTCCCCCCTCAACCTCCGTCTTTCTAATGTAAATATTCCTAACCTACTCAACCTGTCTTCATAGCTAGCACCCTCCATACCAGGCAATATCCTGGTGAACCTCCTCTACTCCCTCTCCAAAGCATCCACATCCTTTTGGTAATGTGGCGACCAGAACTGTATGCAGTATTCCAAATGTGGTCGAACCAAAGTCCTATATAACTGTAACATGACCTGCCAACTCTTGTACTCAATACCCTGTCTGATATATGAGAGCATGCCGTATGCCTTCTTGACCACTCTATCGACCTGCGTTGCCACCTTCAGGGTACAATGGACCTGAACACCCAGATCTCTCTGTGCATCAATTTTTCCCAGGGCTTTTCCATTTACCGTATAGTTCGCTCTTGAATTGGATCTTCCAAAATGCATCTTCCATCTTCCATCCGCCTCCCCCTCTCTCTCTATTTATTTCAGCATCCCCTTCCCCTCCCCCATTTCTGAAGAAGTCTAGAATACACCTGCTGTCACCCACCTTCCTGCAAAAATTCCGTCCCCTATTTCCAATTCCTTCGCCTCCGCCGCATCTGCTCCCGAGATGAGGCATTCCACTCCTGGACATCCCAGATTTCCTCGTTTTTCAAGGACCACAACTTCCCCTCCATAGTGGTCAAAAATGCCCTCGACCGTGTCTCTTGCGTTTCCCGCAACTCATCCTTCACACTCCCTCCCCAATAACAACCAAAACAGAATCCCCCTCGTCCTCATGTACCACCCCACCAATGCATCATCCTCCAGCACTTCCGCCACATGCAATCTGAACCCACTACCAAAGCCCCACCAGCTCTACCACCCCCGGCACTTTTCCCTGCAACCGCAGGAAGTGCTACACCTGCCCCTACACCTCCTCGCTCACCCCCATCCCAGGCCCCAAGAAAGCTGTCCACATCAAACAGATATTCACCTGCACATCTGCTGATGCGGTATACTGTATCCGCTGTTCCCTATTTGGCCTCCTCTACATCGGGAAAACCAAGCGGCGACGTGGAAACTGCTTTGTGGAACACTCGGTTCGCGACAAGTGACTGCACCTCCCAGTCACGACCCACTACAACTCCCCCTCCCACTCCTTGGACGACATGTCCATCCTGGGCCTCCTCCAGTGCAATAACGATGCCACCCAAAGGTTGCAGGAACAGCACCTTATATTTCGCTTGGGAACCCTGCAGCCCAATGGTATCAATGTGGACTTCACAAGCTTCAAAATCTCCCCACCCTCGACCTCATCCCAAAACCAGCCCAGCTCGTCCCCGCCTCCCTAACCTGTTCATCCTTTCTCCCACCTATCCACTTCTCCCACCTCAACCCCCACCCCCACCTCCTACATACCGGCCTCATCCCCGCCCCCTTGACCTGTCTGTCTTCCCTGGACTGACCAACCTCCACCCTAACTCCCCACCTACACTCACCTTTATTGGCCCCATCCCCGCCTCCTTGACCTGTCCGTCTCCTCTCCACCTATCTGCTCCTTTATCCACCTTCCATCCGCCTCCTCTCTCTCTATTTATTTCAGAATCCTCTTCCCCTCCCCCATTTCTGAAGAAGGGTCCAGACCTGAAAAGTCAGCTTTCCTGCTCCTCTGATGCTGCTTGGCCTGTTGTGTTCATCCAGCTCTACACCTTGTTATTTCAGATTCTCCAGCATCAGCAGTTCCTACTATCTCTCAACAAAACGTGTGTGTTTTTATTAACGATACTTTAACTCTGTTCTACCAAATGACTATTTCCTGTTTGGTGATGAGTGATGCATAATCTATTTAAACAACTGTTGTGAGTTAACAACGCATGAACACTGAGGAGAACTAAGCTCAAAATAATTTATTTTTAAACTCTGTGGACGGTGATGGAAAAGAAGGTTATAGTGCTAAATATATAGTTAGAATAATTTATTGCCTTGGATGCATGTTATAAACGGAATAGCTGAATGCTAGATAGCAACAACTTGAATGTTACAAATATATTTAAGTTGCATTCCTCATGCAAAGTAATGTTTCAGAGCATCTTTTGACACTGAATACTTGAGTTTAGGTCAGAGAAAAATGAGCAGTGGTGAAAAGAAGAGGTAGGATAATTGGAGGACAATAGCAGGCTTTTAAGAACATAATATGTGACAGAGATGCAGAAAAATGGCCTCTATTGAGTGTAGGAAACAGCTACTAATCGGAAGTTTGATGCACAAATAGTAAGGATGCATGGAACAATACTTCAGCAAAGCTGTGTATAGCCATTTTTTAATCGTTCTGTTCAGAGATATTATTACATACTTACATGAATTATTTACTGTCACATATATCTTGAAAGATACAGTGAAAAGTGTTTTGTTGCCACAATCTGGCAGCATTTTGAGTTACAAAAAGAATTAAAAGAAATTTCATAAATAGAGTTCATCCTCTGTACAAGGGGACTTCAAACACAGCTCCAGGGCTTCTTCAAGATTCCTGCAAGGTGTCCCGGACCTCAAGGAGCCCCGCTCCATGTATAGTAACCACAACCCTACCAAGAGTCCACGCACCACTGTAGATGACGATCCACCAAGCACACGCTTCAGACCTACTGGAGCCCAGACTGTTAGGTCTAGGTACTACCACTAGCACAGAGTCCACACTCCAGGCCTACCACAGCCAGGATTCCTTGTTTTGAGCACTGCCACCACTGCAGCCAACCTGCCAAGCACCGTCGCAGCCAATGAACCACAGAGCACCTCTCCGACAAGCAAAAAAGGACACAGAACCTTTTTGGATTCTTTTCGGAATGGAGGGCTGTGACTAGTGGTGTTCCACAGGGATCAGTGCTGGGACCTCTGCTGTTCATGATCTACACAAGTGATTTGGAGGAAAACATAGCTGGTTGAATTTATAAGTTTGCAGACAATACAAAGATTAGTGGAGTTGCCGATAGTGAGGAGGGCTATCAGAGGGCACAACAGGATATAGATCAGTTGGAGGCATGGGTAGAAAAATGGCAGATGGAGTTTAATCTGTACAAATGTGAGGTGATGCATTTTGGAAGGTCAAGCCCAGATGGAAATTATGTGGTGAATGGCAGAACGTTTAGGAGTATGGATATACAGGGAGATCTGGGTGTTCACGTCTACAGATTACTGAAGGTGGCAGCACACATAGTAAAGGTAGTAAAAACGGCTTATAGCAAGCTTGCCTTCATTGGAAGGGGCATTGAGTATAACGATAGATGAGGTATACTGCAGCTTTATAGAACTTTAGTTTGGCCACACTTGGAATATTGCATACAGTTCTTGTCACAACACCACCAGAAGGATGTAGATGCTTTGAACAGGGTACAGAAAAGGTTTAGCAGGGTGTTGCCTGGTCTGGGGGATTTTAGCTATTGAAGAAAGGCTGGAGAGACTGGGTTTGTTTTCACTGGAATGCAGGAGGTTGAGGGGCGACCTAATACAAGTTTTAAGATTGTGAATGGAATGGATAGAGTGGAAAGTATGAGGCTTTTTCCTAGGGTGGAGGGATCAATTATGAGGGGGCATAAGTTCAAGGTGCGATGGGAGAAGTTTAAAAGAAATGTACGAGGTAAGTTTTTCACACAAAGGTTGGTGGGAGTCTGGAATGCACTGCTAGAGGAAGTGGTGGAAGCAGACGCAAAAGCAGCATTCAAGAAGCACCTAGACGAATACATGAGTAGGAAGGGAATGGAGGGATACATGATCCCATTTAAAACCACAACACTACCTTTAAAATGATAGGGCAAAATGTGCAGATGTAGACTTGGAGAGCCGAAGGGCCTGTTCCTATGCTGCATTGTTCTTTGTTCTTGTTCTCTAACCAATTCCTGTGCAACACTGGTGGTTACAGGCCTCCAGTACCACTCTCTGTCTCCTGCCATTAAGCCAATAATGTACAATGTCTTAGGTGTCATGCTCTAATTGTTGGATATGTTGTCTTGTCTCATATGTAAAGAGTGATTATTCAATTACAATACTACGGGTGCTTGAAACCTAGGAGGCATTGCAGGAGGCAGTGTCTTCAGAAGGGGCAGAAGGGAGAAAGGGGCAAACATACCAAAAGTATGTAAATATAATGCTCATGATTGATGGATATTTCAGTTATGCACATTTTTAATTTACTTTTATTACAGGAGACAATTACATTGGTTTAATCAATTCTGCAAGGCAATATGGAATGAGGATCGATAATTTGAACATTGTTCCTTCTGTTTTTTCAATTCATTCCCTGAATGTGGGCATCACTGATAAAGCCTGCATTTACTGCCCAACTCTAACGTGGGTCTGGAGTTGCATATACGCCAGACCAGGTTTAGAATAGCAGTTTCCATCCCTGAAGGACAGTAGTGAACCAGATGGGTTTTTCCCCAACAATTGACAATGGTCATTTTTAAACACTTGATTCCAGATTTTTATTGAATTCAAATTCCACCATCTGCCACGGTGGGATTTGAACCCAGGACCCCAGAAGATTGTTGGGTCTCCGGATTGATAGTCTAGCAATATTACCAATAGGCCATTGCCTCCCCATTTGTAGTTCTCTGGACTGTACACAGATTGATATAGCTTCCTGTTTATCATAAGAAGAAAAATTTCAGTGTAACTCTCCTCTGACCCAAAAATGAACACCAAATAAACTAGTAGGATTTCATTCTGTATTACTGACTTATCTGATTAAATGTGCTGTTAACATTTCTGTGGTCTGAACAGTACTGGGGTTGGTAACACACAGTAAAGACTAAGCATATGTGTGAAGTATATTGCCTTATGGATTTCTGTGTGCCAGTATACTGTTTCATGGATTCCTAGTTGTATAGTAATATTGAAAAATGAGAAGCACTGTAAGTTGGCTACATTGATCTTGCCCTCAGATTTTCAGTCCCATAGCTTTAAGCAAAGCTGTGTGCCAGTTTATTCTGTATTTCTCTGTCAGGTACTATGTCATCTAAATCTGACCTTTTGCTCACAGCCATCAATCCCATTTTTAGCTGCAAATTCAGAAAAAATTTTGAATAATCATATATTAAAACAATAATTTACATTTTTGTGGATTCTGTTTGACAGAACTCTTGGAAATAATTATTTTTCTAATTTCTTGATTGAACCGTGAGTGGCTAATTTGAACTGCTCTCTATTAGATCTGCTTCAGTTAAATAATGAGCCATTGTCCTTTTTTGTGTTTTCAAGCATTTTAAAGATCAATGAATTGGTTTGCCCCCACTTTAAATTATTTTCCATTTTGTTGTGGTAATGCTCAAGATGGTTTCTCTTTCTATTGTGAATAAGCCTATTCACTTTTACTTCTGATAGCTTTGCAAATGTTTGTTTGTATGGCTTTGCAAAAGCAGCATTCAAGAAGCACCTAGACGAATACATGAGTAGGAAGGCTTTGCAATGTACCATTTCCAATAATATAAACCATTCATTCAGATCTAATTTGGAGATTTTTATAATGAAAACCAATAAATTAGTTTACTAAAGCTATATGTCACTTTAGTTACATATTCATATATATACGTATATAATGCTTACATAGACACACGTCAATTTCATAGCAAGTAAATTTCAGCCCAAATAGTTGTGCATTGTGTTAAACAGAAATCAAAACTGAAATGTAAGCCACTGACTTCACTGCGCTATTCAAACTTGGCTAACTGTGTTAGGCAGAGGAAGTCTGCAAAATTAGATGTTTATATTGACACAGCTGTAATGTTCAACATCCTGACTATAGTGTTTTGTAATTATGATATTTCTGGCAAATTTATCTTTATAAAATTTGCTGCTAGTGCCAAGAGAGTTTTGGCACCCTCAGATCTTTTGGCAGGCACACTGTACGTGTGCTGAGCGTAGGTCATAACTAAAATGGCTGCCAAGCCTTTTTCTTGAAATGTCGACAGCTTGTATACAGTGTGGAACAGCAGCCAAGATCGGTTTTAAACAGTTCATTGTTCCTAATGAGGCACAAAAAGGTTGGGACTATACTCAAAGCAGGAATTGGCAAGACTGGATCATTTTCAATATCCATGAAAATCTCAACAAAACTGATAATGGGCAGAAACGGACACCACTTAGGGAATATACAGCAGAGAATCTCTAGAAACTTCCTTTCATGTCTCGATGCTTAGTATCAGTATTTAGCTAAGAATATTGAGCATATTTTTCAAAAATCTGTATGCTTATGATACACTAGTCTCTCTTAAGAGATTGAATTGAAAAGTCTGTGACTGTGAAAATGTGAGAACAGAATTCTGAGCATGTGCAAGAACCTGATAACAAAGTATGAAATTAACCCCAGCTTTGCTTTTCATTGCGGAACGTTAACAGCAGCACCAGTGATTGTTTGGTTTGAAATATATTATCTGTGATCCTTGCGCTAATTCCCATTCATAAACAGGAAGAAACAGCAATCAAACTTCTGCGAACTCTTGGTAGAATGTTAGTTACATATGTATGTTGCTGCCGGGGGAGGTTTTGATCATTACTAGAATAGATTGCATATGGAGTAGGAAAGTTACCTCAGTTTTTAGATCCATAAATGGAAATAAATAATGCCAATGTAAAGGTTGGGGGGTGGGGTTGCGAGACTGGTAATCAAAACAGTGGTCTAGGAGTAATTTCTAAGAAGGGGTAGTAAAGAGAAAGAGGGAGTTGATGAGGCAGAGTAGATAGGAAATTCAAGATCATGAGAAAAAGTACAGCCTCATGCCTTATCATGTGCATGTTTCGTTCTTAATAATCTGGTGGAGAAAACAAATTATAAATGCCCTACAGGCAAGAGTTACATGGTTATATGGCTGAAGGTGGCTACAAAGGCAAGATTGTGACACTTCGTAGAACACAATTTGAGTATTGCTAAAAAATAAAACACATTTTGTCAAAGCTTTCTGTCTGGTACTCATCAGGAAAATTCACGAGAATACCACCAATTAAGCGAGGAAATATTGTCCAACCGTAGAATCATATCTAATGTTAGACAGAGTGTTGCATGTTTTTGCAAGTGCAGGCTGGTTGGATACAATCAGTACCTTGCTTCTTATGAATAGCCAAAAAGAGATCCTGTTTGATGAAATTGTCGGTCTTTAGGCCATATGGCTTATATATCTGGCATTGCACTGTCTTGAAAATTCAAATACCAAATTACTCAGTTATGTGTTGGGCAGAATTTTGTCTTAGCTTTATAGCAAGATTTGTTACTGGTGAATATCGTGTGTGTTGCTACTCCATAATAACAGTGTAAAACAGCTGTTTGGCTGTTACTCAAACCTTTGAGATATTTTACCCTTCTGGGGTAACCTGAGATAGACCAAATAATTTTCAGCACTAAGAGTATCTACGTCCCTGGTTTAAACTTTAAACAAAGCCTGGCTGTTAACTGTTAATCAGCATTATTGGATGCATTCTCCATGGCAATGTCCCTACCAATCAGAAACCACTTACTAACTCATCAACACTCTCCTCTCATACAGTATAAATGTCAGTCTTCTCCTTAAATTGATATTCTTGTGAATTGTCCTGATTGTTGCAAGATAAAAAGCTTCAAAAATACCTTTGCCAACATCGTTCAAATTATGATAAGAGGCTAAACATGAGAATTTTAAATATAATTGAGGCAGCAGGACCTAATGTAGGCCAGCCCAGGACAGGAGAGTAGGTGAACAAGTATGGGTTATTTCTAAATGTCTTGCAATGTTTTGGAAATAGATACACAGTTTAATCACTTCAGTGCTCTTGGTCCTATATCTACAAGCTACCCATTGTTTCACTGTAGTCACCATAATGCTTCGTCATTTGTGTCTTTTGTCCTCAACAATCAGATGTACCTGCTGATTACACCAGAGTGTGTTAATTCAAAAGTAGCCTTATTCTGCTTCAGTTCAAGTCACGTTAATAAGGAAAACAAGAAAGAAATAAACAAGAGAGTGGCAAATAGCTTTCCCTTTATAGGGATCCAGAGGTTGTGTTCAATGACATTCTACACATGATTCAAATAAAATCTCAGTAGTATTCAGAGTAGTTATAATTAAAGTGAAACCCTGGATTTGTATTCATGAACACATCTGTAGCATTTGCAGTTAGCAGCTGCTGCTGTTACAATCCTGTGTGCTCAAGTTATTTAGTCCAGTATTCAGTCTGAGTTGTATTGCTGCTGTTTACCTCAGATACATTTTAGGAAGCTACAAATAGGCACTCCATTTGGTTCCATTCTCAATCTGCAATACTGCAGCTTCAAAATGCCAGTTGTGATCATCTGACTGAAGGCAGCACGGTGGCTCAGTGGTTAGCATTGCTGCCTCACAACAGCAGGGACCTGGATTTGATTCCATCCTCAGCAGGCTGTGTGGACTTGCACATTTTCCCTGTGTCTATATGGTTTCACTGGGTGCTCCGGTTTCCTCCCCCAGCCCAAAGCTGGGCCGAATGGCCTGCTTCCACACTGTAGAGATTCTATGATTTTAACTTTAACAATACAGTGCATCATAAGCGGAGATGCACTGGCATAATGGGCTTACATGTTTAGATTGTAAAAATGCAGTGTTGATTTTATTAAAATCTTCCAACTACTCTTGTCTATAAGAGAAAAAGTAAATGTAACAATGACATGAAAATTATACTGAGTATTGTTTCCCCATTTCCATTGCCTTATCCCCTTGCCTATTCCAGTAAAGTCAGGTCTAAGTGCTTCTACAGAATGCAGGTTAGATTGGATTATATAAATCAAGCTTGTAAGTAACTGAGGTTAATTTATTTAGTGAATGCAAATTGCTGAAGCTAAACGATGGCCTCCTCATTAGGTGAGTTTAAGATGATTAGTCCACTGCTTATTTTGTAGAGGGGAACTCCTTGTACATCCTTGTTTGTATCTCTCCTCAAGTCCACAAGGATTTGTACTGAGTGTCTAGTGAATTTATTTTCTCTGATTTAATAACTTATTGTGTGTGCGCATTTTTGAGAGGGTCAGCTGTACATGTATACCCAGCCAAACAATGCTATGCTTACATAATACTGGAATAGGATTTTCCCACTTTTTCTGGTTTGGCAACAGAGTCACTTCACCCAGCCTGAAGGCCAAGTGCCAAGAAGAGAAATGGTCAACAGTGTGCTTCCTATCGTCTGCTTTCTCTTTGTCTTCAGTTGAGCCTAGCAGTGCTTGTTCGTTGCAGAGTGCACAATTGCCAGAGAACTGTGTAAATAGAAGGATGATTCACCTAAATTCCAGATTTATGTTTCAATAGGGACTCTGTTTTGAGAGCTTATTGGTAAGTGTACAGGATATTTCAGACAGTTTAATCAGGTTTCTTTGAAAAATGTGTTGCCTTTGCAATAAGTATTGGCGACATTGGTTCACTGCTTACTATGACAATTGCATCTACTTCTTGATAACAGCCTCCTTGATGTTTATTATCATCCACCAAGTACTTCCCTGAGTCCACCAAATGGTCAGTTTTCAATTTCCAATAGTTAGACATTCAGAGTTTGCAGAGCAATAGTAATTGTCTTTTCTGTTGCTTACTTTGCCAGACAAATTTATGATGTATGAAATTGGATAACACTCAATGATGTTGGTGGGTGCAGAGGGGGTGTGGAGAACAAAATTGGAGAGAAGCCTTGAAACAGATCCTGAAAGATGAAACTGAATATGATGAGAATAAGCAGAAGTACTGTGATGAACATTAAGAATGAAATATGCTTATGAAAATGTTGAAAAATTTCGTTGAAGGAGTGAGAAGATGAGCCAAACTTTCCACAATCAAGTGCTCCCCAAATGTTTTTCTTGCTGTGACCCCATTGTCGTGACCTGTGGGTGAGAACTGTGAAAGTGCAAACCTGTTAGAGCTGGAGAATGGGTGTTGTAACCTGGTTAGAGCACAACCACAGCCGTTCCTGATTCATTTTTCACTAACTTAGTCTTAGTTTATCTTAGTTTATGACTGTAATCAGGGTTCTGAGCCCCATTTTGGGGAGACCTGTTCTAACCATTGGACTAAACTAGAAGCGTTTCATGATTGTCTAAGTCAAGATAGGTTTAGTCGTATTTGGAGGCTGTAGTTATGTGACTAGACTTGGAGACATCAAAAGTGCTGTAATATAGAAATTCAATAATGAACTGAGCTTATTATGGGATAAAATTATTTATTGTACAGATACATTTAATGATGTTGTTACATTTATAGGATGTTATCATGAAATACAAATCAAAACACCATGTTTTTTGTACGTTAAAATTTTTGGACACATTGCACACTTCATTGAAAGTTCAGTATGGAAAATAATTGTTAAGAACTGTTCTCTTGTGCAGGAAAATTGCAGTCATTCTAATGTCTGATTTGGAAGTGAAACTTCTTTCAAAGGTTCAGAGGAGGTGAAATTGGAGAGAACTTTGTCAGGCTATTGAAGAAAATTTCAGAGGTGAAAAGACTGCGATAGTTCTGGAAATTATATCAGATTAGGATCCTAGTGGAACTCCTCAGGGTGAGGAATCCCCATGGATCTCTGGGTGTGTAATTGTAAAATTGTTAAGGTTGTTAACAAGCCAATTGTGAGCTACTTTAGCCTCAAGTCCTCCATTTCCCATCCTTAGAACCAGTCAGTAACTGACTGGAGACACCTATGTAAGTGCACTGTAGAAAGAGCATCTGGGAAAGCTCTAGACAGTTGTACTGAAGAGCTCCAGCCATGACCATCGAGGAACTGATGCTCAAAATGCTTCCACTGCCAGAGGCTGCTCTTTGATGGATGATTGCCAGCCTCTTCAGAGGCACTAGATCTGCTTAGCACTTACGATGAGTTGCAATTCTTTGCTGCCAGCCTTCAACATGACTTAAGGGTAGATGACCTGGAGTCACCACTGCCAAACATACCAACAAGACCATCTACTTCCTTCTAAAAGAACACCTCCTTCCTCATGGAACAGGTAGGCTGAGGAGGAGGTTCCTGTCACTTGAGTGTCAAACTGACCTTCAGCCCTTATCACGTTGTGCATTCTTATTTTTAATATTTACTCATAGAGTTTGGCTGTCACTAGCTAGGTCTCATCCAAATTGCCCTTGAACCAATTCATATGTAGACCAGACTAGACAAAGATGGCGGATTAACTCCCCAAAGGGCATTATTGAACAAAATGTGTTTTTTTACAATAACTGTCCCATGGCCACTATTAAGCCAACTTGTAATTCCAAATTTTGATTGAGTTCAAATTTCACAATTTACCACAGTGGTGTTCAAACCATGTCCCAAGAACTTTAGACTGGATCTCTGAATATCTAGTCCACTATGCTACTGCCTCCCCTTTTCTACAAGGAGAGTAAGCAATCTTGGTCATCGTAGCTTACGTGTAGAGGAGGGAAGGGGACTGTTTGTGGAAGGTGAGATGAGGCAAGAGTGTGGACGAGCCCTAGCGTGAGGGTGCATGAGAGTTTTGGCTACTCAGGTGGGAGGTGAAGTGCCTGAAGAGAGGGTAATGTGTCAAACTGTGCTTAGGTGAGAAAGGTGACAATACAATGACTAGAAGAGTTGTATTTTGTCCTTTTTTTTAATGAAGAAAGGTTGAGACAGAGGTGGTGAGTGGTCTGCTTTAAGCCAATAAGTAAACATCTTATGAGGCCTTGGTTTTTATTTAAGTTGGAACAATAGAAACAGCCTGAATGGGTGAAATCAATCTCTCACAGAACCAGGATATTTAGTTTCAGCTTTCTGCAGTTGCTGGGGTCTTGACTTTACCTCTATCTTTTTAATATATTTTGATGGGGTTTGGTCTGATCCATAACGGTATGGAGCATGGTGCTTGGCACCCAAAAATGTCCTACCAGTTGCCAGTCATGTCCTCCTGTGGTTAGAGCACTGGCTATGCAATATGATTTGTAGTACATTATATAATACAAATATATAATTCAGAAGGAGTATTGCCAGAAAATGTAGCGAGCTGTGGAATTCATGGTGAGAAGACCAGTGTTCCATTGTATCAAGTGAGGTTGGAGAGTACATTGGAAAGCGGTGAAGTGGTGATAGCAGTAATAGAGAACTTTTCAGTTCTGAAAATATGGTTTATCCTTGGCAATATATAGGTGGATCACAGGTGGGCATGATGCCTGCTGTGGTTGAAAAGCCAGTGGAAGATCAGGCAACCAAGGCATTACAGGAAGTATATCCTGGGACTTTTCTTGACTGTGTGGTAATAACAAGAAGGCATAGGTTGAAAGAAGAGGACACATCAAGGAATAAAGATAAGGATGTTGAGGTTCAATTATCAGAAACTATATTTGATGAAATGTTTGAGGAAAATCAAGAACAGGTGAAGGATGAAGTAGATATTTTTAGTTCAGAGAAATTAGCTGAATTACAACAGAAAGAGGAAAAACTAAAGAAATTGTATCAAAATGCATACGCAGAAGAAGAATCTGAGTGTACCCCAGAATGTTACGCTCTTAAAAATCAGGTGACATAATCAGGTGGATGAAAAATGGGCCAAAGTTGTTCAAGTTGTCTTTTCCCAGGCTGGTACAATCTGGATGGGCACATGAATAGGAAGTGTTTAGAGGGTTATGGGCCAAACGCTGGCAAATGGAACTAGATTAATTCAGGATATCTGGTTGGCATAGATGAGTTGGACCAAAGGGTTTGTTTCCATGCTGTACATCTCTATAACTCCATGGCTAAGTTGTATTACCAGTGGGTTATGGAAAGGAGGTGTTGTGGGTAGCACATGAATTACCGGTAGAAGGTCATTTCAGAAAAAGGAAAACTGAAGCTAAAATATAGAAAACATTTTTATTGACCTGGACTGCAAAAGGATGTGGTTGACTTTCGCTGGAGATGTCATACATATCAGGTAATTGGAAAACCTCAGTGAGACAATGATAAAACCAGCAACTCCTAATACCCACTCCCACATTTGAAGAACCTTTTACCAGAGTCTTGATTGATTGCAAAGGACCCCTACCTAAAACAAAAAGTTGGAATCACTATTTTTTGATCATAATGGATGTGTCTACTAGATTTCCAGAGGCCATTCCATTATGCAGTATCACTTCTAAAAGAAGTGTAGAAGAGGTACTTCATTTTTTTTTACTAGATATGGACTACCCACAGAAATTCACTTGGATCAAGGGTCAAATTTTACATCAAAATTATTCAAGGATGTTATGGGTAGCTTAGAAATAAAACAATTCAAATCCACTGAGTACCATCCAGAATTGCAGGGAGTATTAGAACGGTGGTATTAAACTTATAATCGCATAGGGAGATGTGCAGGAATAAGATAGGAAGTACTAATCTGATTATGCATGGTATAGATATAGGAAATCCTGTTACAATTAAGTAACCTGCTTATAGACTTAACCCTCTAAAGTTGGAACAGGTTCAAAAAGAGATTGAACGCATACTCAAAGACAATATAATTGAAGTGAATTGCAGCAAATGAAACTCACCAATAGTAATGATACCAAAACCAGATGGTACCCAAAAATCATGTGTGGGCAATCACAACATCCATGAAGTTGCAGAATCTGATTCATATCCTATTCCCTGTATTGAGAAGGTGGGATTATATTTTAACCAAGGACTTACTCAGAGGACACCAGCGGGTATCTTTATTGAAAGAGCGACAGCCTGAAAGCTTTGTTAACCACTACCCCAGTATTAGGCACATCTAATTATGCAAAACCGTTCAAGGTGGCTATCAATGCAAGTGATGTGGGTATCGATGCTGTGTTCTTGGAAGAAGGCAATGAGAAAATAGAAAGACTTATTGAGTATCTTTCCAGAAAATTGAATAATCAACAACAGAAATATTCCACAATTGAGAAGGAAACCTTGAGCTTGCTGTCGGCATTGCAACATTTCCACATTTATATTGCCAGTAATGTGTCTGAGACAATTGTATATAGTGATCATAACCCTTAAAGTTTTTGGGAAATAGGGATAAAAATTCCAGACTGTTTACATGGAAATTATTATTGAAGCCATTCAATTTGAAAATTATACACGTGGCAGGGTGAAAGAATGTAATTGCTGACTCATTGCCGTGTCTTTGATGTTGGAGGCATTCGGTGGCGGGGTAAAAAACATACTAAAATAGGCTGTAGTAATGAATGTTTGCATAGTTAAAGTGAATGCATTTGTATTGTTGTGTACTAATAGTATAAGGATAAATGTTTTTAAAAATGAAGCCATCTTTGTATATTGATGCAGAGATAGGAGGAACTGCCGATGCTGGAGAATCTGAGGTAACAAGGTGTAGAGCTGGATGAACACAGCAGGCCAAACAGCATCAGAGGAGCAGGAAAGCTGACGTTTTGTGTTGAGACCCTTCTTCAGAATTTGTTCATCCAGCTCTACACCTTGTTATCTTTGTAAATTGATGGTTCATTTCTTTTACGGAGGGAGGTGAGACAATGACATGGCTCTAAGGGGGGAATTTGTCCTTTTATTGTGAGGAAAGATTGAGACAGAGGTACCGAGCAGTCTGCTCAAAGCCAATAAAGTAAACAGCTTAACAGACCTTTTCTTTTAAAAGATTTGGAACAATAGAAGCAGCCTGAATAGACGGAGTCACGCTTTCACAGAACCAGGACTTTTAGTTGTAGCTTTCTGCAGTTGCTGTGATCTTAAAGCTGGATTTGAAAGCTCTTATTCCTCTCCACGTTACAGCTAAAAACTGAGTTCTGTTCCTGCTGCTGGAATTGCCTTTGCCAATGATATATTTATAGGATTTACTATATTGGAATAGTTAATTAGTAGTAGCTAATAAATATAAATTATTTTGTTAGATAGAGCTACAGTTAAGCCAATTCTTTTTATTTTGTCTGTATTTTAACATTTGTGTAATAATGAAGTGTGTTTTGCTTAAAGTAAAATTAGAATAAGTTGAGATCTAGGCTATCTTTTAAATACTTTTTGATGGGGTTTGGTCTGGATCATAACAGCATGGTGTATGGTGCTTGGCACCCAAAAGTGTTCCACTAGTCACGAGTCATGCCGTCCTGTAGTTAGAGCACCAACTGTAAATTGCAAGGATGACACTGTTGATGCTGATCTACATTGCTTGGAGGCAGCACGGTGGCTCAGTGGTTAGGACTGCTGCCTCACAGCGCTAGGGACCTGGATTCAATTCCACCCTTGAGTGACTATCTGTGTGGACAATGCATATTCTCCCTGTCTCTGCATGGGTTTCCTCTGGGTACTCTGGTTTCCTCCCACAGTCCAAAGATGTGCAGGTTAGGTAAATTGACCATGCTAAAGTGCCCGTAGTGTTCAGGGATGTGTAGCATAGGTGGGTTATAAGAGGATGGGTCTGGGTGGGATGCTCCAAGGGTTGGTGTGGACTTGTTGGGCTGAAGGGCCTGTCCCCACACTGTAGGGAATCTATGTGAATTGCTACTTTCAACTGTGCCTGCTGAATGATTTGTCACCACCCCTCACTCCAGGCCACCTCACTGCATCCCCTTAGATTGTACAGCAGGACTCCTGGAAAAGAGTGGAAGCCCAAGGAAGCATTGCTCTAAGATAGAGTCATAGAGTTGTACAGCTTCGAACCTTCAGTCCAACTTGTCCATGCCAACCAATTTTCCTAAATTAATCTAGTCTCATTTACCAGCATTTGACCCATATCCCTCTAAATCCTTCCTATTCGTACACCCATTCAGATGCCTTTTAAATGTTGTAATTATAATAGCCTCCACCACTTTCTCTGGCAGCTCATTCCATACATGCACCACCTTTTGCGTGAAAAGTTGCCCCTGAGGCCCCTTTTAAACCCTTCCCCACGCCTTAAACCTATGACCTCTAGTTTTGAACTCCCCCACTCCGAAGAAAACACCTTGGCTATTCATCCTATCCATGCCCCTTATAGAATCCCTACAGTGTGGAAGCAGGCCTTTCGGCCCAACAAGATTTTATAAACTTCCATAACAGTCCGCAGCTTCCAATGCTCCAGGGAAGATAGCCACAGCCTACTCAACCTCTCGCTATAACTCAAACCCTCCAACCTTGGCAACAATCTTGTAAATATTTTCTGAACCTTTTCAAGTTTCACAATTTCCTTCCTATTGCAGGGAGACCAGAATTGCACAGAGTATTGCAAAAGTGGGCTAACTGATGTTCTGTACAGCTGCAACATGACCTACCAACTCCTATACTCAATGCACTGACCAATCAAGGCAAATATATCAAATGCCTTCTTCTCTATCATATCGGCCTGGGACTTCACTTTCAAGCAACTATGAACCTGCATTTCAAAGTCACTTTGTTCAGAAACAGTTCCCCAGGAACTTACCAGATATCCTTCCTGTTCATTTGATAATGCAACATAGCTACCTGAATACTAATGCCTTACCTTGAAAGACTTCTCCAGATTTATCATTTCTTTGTCACTTGATATCTTAACTACCTTGAGATTGCTGACAGTCAGCCCCAGCTTTTCTACCTTTTGTTTTGAACCTGGGATCTGGAATCTCCATTTTTGCATGGTTCAAGTTTGTGTGAAACATTGTACTTAATAACTAGGTGTCCTCGGGAAGCTCATCCAGAATAGCTTTGATGTTATCTTAATTTAGACCTGGTCACAACTAACTATAATTGCAACTAATTAGTTAAGCAACAATAGAATAAACTATACTCCTCCATTAGGAAGTTTACTGGCAAGTTTCTTAATGTAATACATCACCATGCATTAACATGTCTCAAAGAAAGAAAATACTTGAATTTATAAAGTTCCTTTCATGTTCTCAGGATAATCCCAAACATTTCAGCACCTATATCCTACTTTTGAAGCACAGTCACCGTTATATTGTACACAAGCATGCATAACCATAACCAGTTTGCAAACAAATCGGTTCCATAAACAATACAAATGTTGATAACCAGAATTTATTTTGGCAGTGTCAGTTAATGTATGAATTTTAAGCAGAAATTTGGAAGAACACTATCAATTAAGTTATGAGATTTTTTACATCCATTTCAGCGGTTAAATGGACCCTTGTTTTCATGTCACATGTCTGTCAATGCAGCTGTGCTTCAGTCAACTGAGATAAGATGTTTTAAGTTCAGGAGCACTGTGTAACTCATTTTTGAGCCTTGATGCTACGCTGATGTTACCTTCTTGTATGCCTGCAGATGAAGAGGCATAACGGTTAGGAAATATGTCTCACTGGTCCACAGTTGATGAACTGTCTGTTGGAATTGCCTGATGCACATTGTACACAGTGACCATAGATAATTTTTATGAAAACATTATATGATGGCACGTCCAATGCGCTTTTAATTGTTAGATTCTAGCTTTGGTTATAAGTGGAGTATACTACAGATAAAGCAGAGACTAGAAAGTCCAGAATATAACGCAAGGTTCAGGAAGATAAGAAGCCTAAGATTTTCACAGATTTCACATCTTTGTTGTAGCCTATATGTCTGCCAATGCCTCATTGTTTTAAAGTTTACTTTAACTTTCAGCTTAAGGAAGAGTAACAAAAAGATTTTGTGGCCATTATGTATGATGAAATAAAGGACATTCCTTACTTGGTATCAGTTGTCCAATTTTAAGGGTTTAACATACTGAGAGAAGTCACAGACGTTATTAATTCTTTTTGAATTTGCATGCCCTTGGTTAAAACATGTACAATGGCAATTATGCTTGAGCTCAGGTATAAAATGGAACTGATCCTGTGCCATGCATGAATAAACAAGTATTTCCTGGCTCACTGATAGAAGCCACAAGTTACAAATACCCTTCAAAAAAACTATAATGACAAATCCATACATGATTTGAATTTTTCAAAGGCTAATTGTAAAACATTTTTGTGCCTGTAATGCTATGAATTAAAACGTAGCTCAGTGTGATTTTTTTGGGAATAAACATCAAGTCTATTGTATATTTAAGTTATCCAGCCAGAGTTATTTTTGTTAAAAAATGCAGATAAAAGTATAAGAAGGTATGAATATAGTTAGTTACATAAATAGGTGGAGAAAGAAAGAACAAATTTATAGGGACTTTTAAATATGCAAATGCAAGTTGCTTAATTGTATTCAATTCTGATTGAGCTGAGAGTATTTATGCATCAAAATTTCATGATCTGACCTTGAACTGAGTGATCAAAGTAAAAGTAGTTCTGTCTTAACAGCAGGCTAAGACCCTGGCTGTTAGATACTTGGACCCTGCTATTTGGGTCAGGATCAGAAACCCTAATGCTAACCCTGATCAGATGAACAATTATCCAGTCAGTTTTAGATCATTTAAGCGCTGAAGATTTCTGGACAAGGTTTCCCTGCCATAAACTGATCCAGGAATCCATGAATGCAGCAGAAAAGATGACCTTAGTAGAAAATGTACCCCCTTTTTACAAAAGTCATTTTATTTTTATTCATGCCACATAGAACCAAAGCTAGAATCTAACAATTAAATGTGCATTGGATGTGCCATCATACAATATTTTCATAAAAATTATCTATGGTCACTGTGTACAATGTGCATCAGGCAATTCCAGCAGTGGGTGTCTCTGGTTAAGGAAGCATTTATTGCCCATCCCTCATTGCCCAAGGGTAGTTAAGAGTAAACCACATTACTGTGGATCTGGAGTCACATGTAGGCCAGACCAGGTAAGGATGGCAGTTTCCTTCCCTAAAGGACATTAGTGAACCAGATGGGTTTTTCCAAAATTCGATGATATGGTCATCATCAGATCCTTTATCGAATTCAAATTCCACCATCTGCCTCAGCAGGATTTGAACCCAAGTCCCTCAAAACATAAGGTGAATTTCTGGATTAATACTCTAGTTATGACTGCTAGGCCATTGCCTCCCCATGCTACTTTTTGATTGATCCTCCGTGTGTTAAAATGATCTAAGTTTGACCAGTAGCTTGTTAAAATCACATATTGATTCATAAACATATTAGAATGTTATAATGTATTTTTCTTTGAATAATTTATTTTAGCAATCCTTTGATGTAATCCATTGTTGGCAAGATGCTAAACTGGAGCTTCTGCAGTGAGATGGTTTGTCGTACCCTGCGAAATTTTCATTTAAGAAGAAAAAGTTAACATTCCTTACTTAATATCAGTTGTCCTATTTTAAGGGTTTAACATACTGAGAGAAGCCACAGACATTATTAATTCTTTTTGAATTTGCATGCCCTTGGGTAAAGCATGTACAATGGCCAATTATGCTTGAGCTCAGGTATTCTTGGTAGTTAACTTGGTAGTTTTGTCATGCTTGGCAGGATATTCTTGCTTTGATATGATACTTGAAAATAAGCAACAGTGCCAGAATCTGCAGACAGGTTTGCTATTGGGCAAGTCAGAAATCTAAATAGATGCTTTGGAATCTAGTTTCTTAAATTATGAGCATTTTTTAAAAAATATTGTTTTTTTCTTTTTTTTTGCCAGAATCTGGTCATGCAGATAGTCCCAGCCACAGTGAATCTACGAAAATTACTCCAGGTAAGGGAATCAATTAAAGCTGAAGAAATGACTTGATCAGAACATGATATAATCCGAGAATGCAATGATTCCTTCTATTTTATCTCTATAATAACCCCATCTCATATTCCAAATGGTACTGTATGCTTCTGTTGATTCTCTCCCTAGGTTGCTAGCAACACTGTTTGAAGACAGGGTGAAGGAAATTGTGGGTAAAATAATACTCTAATTTTAATGGGCGAGATAGGGGAAGGGGGTGCTGCAGGGATACCTTTTCCTGTTCACAGAAAAGTTAAGTTAGAGTAATTTTGGTGTATGACATTATTGCCTATTGTGTCCTGAAATGTGAATCTATCTTCAGTTTTGAGTTTCAAAAGCACTCAGTTGTAGATCCTTCTGTGTAACTCCAGCCATTCAGCCTGTGTGAGTTCATGTACAGACTTATGCATGACTTACAAATATATACCAAACCCACAAAAACATCTGGTATCATGTTATGTACAGCTAGTAAGTACATGGAATGTACTTTTTTTATTTTTGGTTGACCTTGGCTCAGTGCAGTTTATTCCAAATGTTCACGGTACCCTTGTTTAGTGTAAATGACCTGTGCACATGCATGCTTCAGGTCTGTGTTTGCTACGTTACCATGGCTACTTCTATTGGATCTGGTGTGTCTGTCAGAGGTTGAAAAAAACATCATGTGAAAAGAGGGCCTAAGGGCCTATTGCTTGACCAATCTAACTTGGGTCCATACTATGGAGAGGTGCTCATCTCAGATCAGTTCATTCATTCCTGCAGCCATAATACTACCGTTACTGTCAAAGACAAACAATATATATGGACCAGGCAACACATTTCTGTTATGAAATGGCGATGTGCACTGAGCAATTAATATATTTCAATCACTGTTGTAATCCTAAAAGCTTTGTCATGGAAATATTGATTTCCTCTGTTATTACACTTTAGTATTCTTTGTGACTCAAACCCTGGGAGTCTCGCGGAAAGACTGTTGAAATTCTGCCGAGTTGAAATTCCGAGTTTAGTTTGTAAAGCTTTCCTCATCTTTGTAACTGTCACTGTTTGAGTCTAAAGTGTGACTTCTGCACCAACTGATTGCAGTGCCCATCTGCAATTTAATCCTGTTCTACCCCAGGTTTTGATAATCACAAACAGCTTGTTACCTCCAAGGAAGGACTGATAAGCTAAGGGTACGTTCTCTGATATTTGTTTAAATATTTTTATTGTCATCTTCTACAAATCCCTTTGTAAAATATGCAACTTTCTTGATCTGGTTATGCTTAATAAGAAGATGTAATTAAATGTTTTCATTACAAAATAACGTTTGACTTTGGAATAAAAGTTATCAAATATTCTTTCACATAATTAAATTGAATGTCATTGAGAAACTGCACCAATGAGTGCAGATTGATCTCTCCAAACTATTTCCATTAATGCAAAGGTTTAATACGAGAAAAATAATCTCATTTAACTGTAAATTTCCAACATAAGATGACATTTTATTCAGCTTTTGATGGGACCTTGTCGGTGATTTTATTTACTTGCCAGCCACCTCCCAATGAGTCTGAGATTCTTTTGAAAGAAATTACTTTAATTAAACATATTTACATCTTTTTGAGGACCTCCTTGTAGGTGCGTGTGGTTTCTCCTCAACGGAACAGCAGATGTATTTGTTGTCAAGTTGTAACGCATACAAGCTTGTAACCCGATCTTTGAATACATTGGGTGGGGGAATACAAGGGGAATTTATAAAATGGATTAATTTTTAATTAAATGTCATCCACCTTTGATTTAATTAATGTAATGTTTTAACCAAGTTTACATGTCCATACAAATCCTACTTTTGAATGATTCATTCAAAATAAACGATTGAAATATTTCACCTCCTTCCAGCTTCAACATGCTGTTTATTATAGCAAAAAATCAGCATTTCTTTGTGTACTCACATTCTATAAATGATTCCTGATTGATGATCCTGCACTTTATTGTTCCGTGCTTCCTCGCTCTCCAATGTCTTATATTAGCTTATTTATAGATGACTTATAGCCACTTTTACCTCCCTGTTTCTGCTGTGGGTTGAAAGGTGAATGGTTTGGAAAGATAGAACTGAATATTCTGTTACTGATCATTAGTTTGTGACAGTGGTACAGAGTCATTATTACTCAAGCACAAAAAACAGTCAATGATCAGCCTATGTTGCTCTCTGCACAGCAATCCAGCCAATCCCTTCTCTCTAACCTATTTGTGCAGTTTTCAAAGTTTATTTCCCCCGAGTGGCTATTCAGTTTAGTTTTGAACTCATTGATTGTCTCTTACAGCACCCTTAGAGTCAGCAGGTGTCAAACTATCAGCTGAGCAGCACGTGCAGCTTTAAACTGTTCTTCGTTATCGCCTCATCCCCACCATCTGTACCTTTGGTTAAAAATTTTAAATAAGTGTTCCTTTGTCCTAGTCCCATCACCATAAGTGGAAGAGCTTTTCTTTTGTCTACTTCATCTAAACCTAATCTTGTAATCTTAAAAACCTCCGTCAAAGATCCCTCACTTCCCTTTGCTTCTCCAAATTAACCTTGTCACTAAAATCCCTCATCCTTGGAACCAACTGGCGAAACCTCTCAAAGACCTTCACATCCTTCCTAAAGTTTGGTGACCAGAATTGGATGCATTGCTTTAGATGTGGTCTAATAAGATCTTTATTAAAGTTCAACATAACCTTTTTGCTTTTATACTCAATGCCTCTATTTATGAAGCCAAAGTTTCCATACACTTTGTTAACCACACTCTCAATATATGTTGCCACCTGGAGGGTTCTGTGCACACGGACACAACACCATTTCTCCCGATACACTGTTTAAAACTTTGCCATTAGGTCTACAGCGTCTCATGCTATTGTTTCTGCCGAAATACAACACTTCACACTTCTCGTATTTAACTTTCTTCTGCCAATCATCTGACCATTCTGCTGATTTGTCTAAAGTCACTTGCAATTGATTTGTATCTAAGGTTTTGGAGTAGATTTGTACCTCAGGTTGTGGGTGTTGATGTTGGTCGGCTCTCCGAACTGGTTTGTTGTTGCGCAGATGTTTCATTACCATGCTGGATAACATCATCAGTGCAGTCTCCGATGAATCATTACCTTCAGACTACAAAACAACCAATCATCACAACTCATTGTAGTTTCTGTTCTGAAGCCAATTTTTATCCAAACTGCTAATTACCCTCCGAGATAATAGGTACTGCAGATGCTGGAGAATCCGAGATAACAAGGTGTGGAGCTGGATGAACACAGCAGACCAAGCAGCATCATAGGAGCAGGAAAGCTTGACGTTTCAGGCCGAGACCCTTCATCAGAAATGGGGGAGGGGAAGAGGATTCTGAAATAAATAGGGAGAGAGGGGGAGGCGGATAGAAGATGGACAGAGGAGAGAATAGGTGGAGAGGAGGCAGACAAGTCAAAGAGGCGGGGATGGAGCCAGTAAAGGTGGGTGTAGGTGGGGGGGTAGGGAGGAGATAGGTCAGTGCAGGGAGGACGGACAGGTCAAGGGGGCAGGATGAGGTTAGTAGATAGGAGATGGGGGTGGGGCTTGAGTTGGGAGGAGGGGATAGGTGAGAGGAAGGACAGGTTAGGGAGGCGGGGACGAGCTGAGTTGGTTTTGGGATGCGGTTTGGGGAGGGGAGATTTTGAAGCTTGTGAAATCCACATTGATACCATTGGGCTGCAGGGTTCCCAGGCTGAATATGATTTGCTGTTCCTGCAGCCTTCGGGTGGCATCATTGTGGCGTTGCAGGAGGCCCAGGATGGACATGTCATCTGAGGAATGGGAGGGGGAGTTGAAATGGTTCGCGATTGGGAGGTGCAGTTCTTTGTTGCGAACTGAGCGCAGGTGTTTTGCAAAGCAGTCCCCAAACCTCCGCTTGGTTTCCCCGATGAAGAGGAAGCCACAACGGGTACAGCGGATGCAGTATACCACGTTGGCAGATGTGCAGGTGAACATCTGCCTGATGTGGAAAGTCTTCTTGGGGCCTGGGATTGGGGTGAGGGAGGAGGTGTGGGGACAGGTGCAGCACTTCCTGTGGTTGCAGGGAAAGGTGCCGGGTGTGGTGGGGCTGGAGGGGAGTGTGGAGCGGACAAGGGAGTCATGGAGGGAGTGGTCTCTCCGGAAGGCAGATAAGGGTGGGGAGGGAAAAATGTCTTTGGTGGTGGGGTCGGATTGCAGATGGCGGAAGTGTCGGAGGATGATGCGTTGGATCCGGAGGTTGGTGGGGTGGTACGTGAGGACGAGGGGGATTCTTTTTTGATTATTATTGTGGGGACGGGGTCTGACGGATGAGTTGCGGGAAATGCAGGAGACGGGGTCGAGCGCGTTCTTGACTACCGTGGGGGGGGAAGTTGCAGTCCTTGAAGAATGAGGATATCTGAGATGTACGGGAGTGGAATGCCTCATCCTGGGAGCAGATGCAGCGGAGGTGAAGGCATTGGGAATAGGGGATGGCATTTTTGCAGGAAGGTGGGTGGGAGGAGGTGTATTCCAGGTAGCTGTGGGAGTCAGTGGGCTTGAAATGGACATCGGTTTCGAGGTGGTTACCCGAGATGGAGACAGAGAGGTCCAGGAAGGAGAGAGAAGTGTTGGAGATGGTCCAGGTGAACTTCAGGTTGGGGTAGAAGGTGTTGGTGAAGTGGATGAACTGTTCGAGCTCCTCGTGGGAGCACGAGGCGGCATCGATACAGTCACCAATGTAACGGAAGAAGTGGTGGGGTTTAGGGCCAGTGTAGGTGCAGAAGAGGGATTGTTCCACGTAACCTACAAAGAGGCAGGCATAGCTTGCGCGCATGCGGGTACCCATGGCCACCCCCTTTGTCTGTAGGAAGTGGGAGGAATTGAAAGAGAAGTTGTTGAGGGTGAGGACGAGTTCGGCTAAGCGGATGAGGGTGTCGGTGGAGGGGGATTGGTCAGTTCTGCGGGACAGGAAGAAGCAGAGGGCCTTTAGTCCATCATCATGGGGAATACAGGTGTGTAGGGACTGGACATCCATAGTAAAAATGAGGTGTTGGGGACCGGGGAATTGGAAGTTCCGGAGGAAGTGGAGGGCGTGGATGGCCTAAAGGCCCTCCGCTTCTTCCTGTCCCGCAGAACTGACGAATCCCCCTCCACCGACACCCTCATCCGCTTAGCCGAACTCGTCCTCACCCTCAACAACTTCTCTTTCAATTCCTCCCACTTCCTACAGACAAAGGGGGTGGCCATGGGTACCCGCATGCGCGCATGCTATGCCTGCCTCTTTGTAGGTTACGTGGAACAATCCCTCTTCTACACCTACACTGGCCCTAAACCCCACCTCTTCCTCCGTTACTGGTGACTGTATCAGCGCCGCCTCGTGCTCCCAAGAGGAGCTCGAACAGTTCATCCACTTCACCAACACCTTCCACCCCAACTTGAAGTTCACCTGGACCATCTCCAACACTTCTCTCTCCTTCCTGGACCTCTCTGTCTCCATCTTGGGTAACCACCTAGAAACCGATGTCCATTTCAAGCCCACTGACTCCCACAGCTACCTGGAATACACCTCCTTCCACCCACCTTCCTGCAAAAATGCCATCCCCTATTCGCAATTCCTTCACCTCCGCCGCATCTGCTCCCAGGATGAGACATTCCACTCCCGTACATCTCAGATGTCCTCATTCTTCAAGGACCGCAACTTCCACCCCACAGTGGTCGAGAACGCCCTCGACCGCGTCTCCCGCATTTCCCTTAACTGATCCCTCACACCCTGTCCCCGCAATAACCAAAAAAGAATCCCCCTCATCCTCACGTACCACCCCACCAACCTCCAGATCCAACGCATCATCCTCCGACACTTCCGCCATCTGCAATCCGACCCCACCACCAAAGACATCTTTCCCTCCCCACCCTTATCTGCTTTCCGGAGAGACCACTCCCTCCGTGACTCCCTTGTCCGCTCCACACTCCACTCCAGCCCCACCACACCCTGCACTTTTCCCTGCAACCTCAGGAAGTGCTACACCTGTCCCCACACCTCCTCCCCCACCCCAATCCAAGGCTCCAAGAAGACTTTCCACATCAGGCAGATGTTCACCTGCACATTTGCCAATGTGGTATACTGCATCCACTGTACCCGTTGTGGCTTCCTCTACATTGGGGAAACCAAGCGGAGGCTTGGGGACCGCTTTGCAGAACACATGCACTCAGTTCACAACAAAAAACTGCACCTCCCAGTCGCGAACCATTTCAACTCCCCCTCCCATTCCTCAGACAGCATGTCCATCCTGGGCCTCCTGCAATGCCACAATGATGCCACCCGAAGGCTGCAGGAACAGCAACTCACATTCAGCCTGGGAACCCTGCAGCCCAATGGTATCAATGTGGATTTCACAAGCTTCAAAATCTCCCCTCCCCCAACCGCATCCCAAAACCAGCCCAGCTCATCTCCATCTCCCTAACCTGTTCTTCCTCTCACCTATCCCCTCCTCCCACCTCAAGCCCCACCCCCATCTCCTATCTGCTAACCTCATCCCGCCCCCTTGACCTGTCCGTCCTCCCTGGACTGACCTATCTCCTCCCTACCCTCCCACCTACACTCACCTTTACTGGCTCCATCCCCGCCTCTTTGACTTGTCTGCCTCCTCTCCACCTATCCTCTCCTCAATCCATCTTCTATCGGCCTCCCCCTTTCTCCCTATTTATTTCAGAACCCTCTTCCCCTCCCCCATTTCTGCTGAAGGGTCTCGGCCCGAAACGTCAAGCTTTCCTGCTCCTCTGATGCTGCTTGGTCTGCTGTGTTCATCCAGCTCCACACCTTGTTATTGCGAATTACCCTCCTTTTGTTAACTGGACTTTTACATGGTAGTTTGTCAAACTCTGTTAAAATCCATGTACAACCACATCCATAATGCATTCCTTTCATCAACCTTCCCTGCTACTTAATCAAAAAATTCAATTCAGTTATTCATTCACAACCTGCCTTTGTAAATCTATGCTGGCTCTCCCGAATGACTCAGTCTTCTCCAAGTGTCTTGCTTTATCTCTGATAATATTTTCTAAAACCTGACCCATTACTAATGCTAAAGTGACTGACTTGGACTCAAAATCTTCTTATATCCTTTATTGAATAAATACTCTTTGATATTTTCACATTGCTCTGTGAGTCAAAGCATGTCTTACCTTCTTTATCACTGATAGGTTTGCCTCAACCCCTCACTTCCTTTTTCCTGTTTAAGATAGAAATTTTAGGGCTTCCTTTTTAACTATTCTCATTCTTTCTCCTGGCCAGACTTGTCACTTTTCCTTAACTCCCTCTCAATTATTTGTATTTGAACTAGCTCTCACTTGAAAAATTCACATGATGTGCACCATTCACACTATTTTATTGATTGTGTGTCACCCACATCATTGCAGGAGACTGGACTTCACTTTCCTAGCTATTCACTCTCACTGAAATGTATTTAATTCATGCCTGATTGATCCTTAAAGATACCATTTTCCCTGTAATCTTCAATTACGTTGTACGCTAGCAGTGTGTTCTGTCATCCCTTTGAAGTGAGCCATTTTCCAATTTAGAGGTACAAATACATATTTTTCTTTGTTTTTTCCTCTATATGACATGATGATCACTCTTACCCACGTGCTTCCCCCACTAACAATTGGTCCATTTTCAATCCCCAGCATTACAGAATTATAGAAGCAGACCAATCAGTCCATTGAGTCTACACCGACCCTCCGAAGAGCATCTCATACATTCCCACCTTGTCCCTATAATCCTGCATTTCCCATGGCCAATCCACCTTGCCTGCCCATCAACACACACACACACACACACACACACACACACACACAACAAATTTAAAGTAACTTCCTGCCATCTCAGATGTCAATCATCTTTTTGAAAACTATCTAACTAATCACAGTGAATGGCTGCATATCCCTGGCCTTTGACTCCCTCCCCATCCCCTTGCTACATTTTTCTACCCCACCCAATTTGATGGCACTCCCACCTCAATGTTACTCAACAGTTTGTGCAGATATAGTGCGGGTCAATGTGGATACAGTACAGATACATTGCAGATTCAGTGCGAGGACGGTGCAGATATACTGCGTGAACGGTGCAGGCATAGTGTGGGGATAGTGCAAATACAGCGCAGGGCAATATGGTCACAGTGCAGATATAGCCCAGATATGGTAGGCGTCTACATGGACTTTAATAAAGACTTTCACGAGCTTCCGTATGGTAAGCTAATTAGTAAAGTTAGATCACATAAGGTTCAGGGAGAGTTGCCAAGTGAATACAACGTTGGCTTGACTGTAGGTGTTTTTTGGACAGGAGCCCTGTGTCCATCAGCATTCCGCAAGGGTCGATGGTTTGTCCACTTTTGTTTGTCATTTATGTAAACTATTCAGATGAGAATTTAGGAGGCATGGAGGGCCAGTCAAAGACAGAAGTGGGAAGTTGTGTGTGGACCCTGTGGAGATCGGAGAGGTGCTAAACAAATATTTCTCATCTGTTTTCACTCGGGAAAAGGAGAATATTGTAGAGGAGAAGACTGAGATACGGGCTATTAGACTTGAAAGGATTGAGGTTAGTAAGGAGGAGGTGTTATCAATCCTAGAAGGTGTGAAGGTAGATAAATCCCCTGGGCCGGATAGGATTTTTCCGAGGATTCTCTGGGAAGCTAGGGAGGAGATGGCGGAGCCTTTGGCCTTGATCTTTGATTCGTCATTGTCTGCAGGTTCAGTACCAGAGGACTGGAGGATTGCAAATGTTGTGCCCTTGTTCAAGAAGGGCAGTAGAGATGACCCAGGTAATTATAGACCAGTGAGCCTTACATCTGTTGTAGGAAAAGTTTTGGAAAGGATTATAAGAGATAGGATTTATAATCATCTCGCAAGCAACAATTTGATTGGAGATAGTCAACGTGGATTCGTCAAGGGCAGGTCGTGTCTCACAAACCTCATTGAGTTTTTTGAGAAGGTGACCAAGCATGTGGATGAGGCTAGGGCAGTTGACGTGGTGTACGTAGACTTCAGTAAAGACTTTGATAAGGTTCCACATGGTAGGCTATTGGAGGAAATGCGGAGGCATGGGATTGAGGGAGATTTAGCAGTTTGGATTAGAAACTGGCTTTCTGAAAGAAAGTAAAGAGTGGTGGTTGATGGAAAATATTCAGCCTGGAGTCCGGTTACAAGTGGTGTGCCACAAGGATCTGTTTTGGGACCACTGCTGTTTGTCATTTTTATAAATGACTTGGACGCAGACATAGGTGGATGGGTTAGTAAGTTTGCAGATGACACTAAAGTCGGTGGAGTGGTGGACAGTGTGGAAGAGTGTTGCAGGTTGCAGGGAGACTTGGATAAACTGCAGAATTGGGCTGAAAGGTGGCAAATGGAGTTCAATGCAGATAAATGTGAGGTGATGCACTTTGGGAAGAATAATAGGAAGGCAGAATACTGGGTCAATGGAAAGATTCTTGGTAGTGTGGATGTGCAGAGGGATCTTGGTGTCCAGGTACATAGATCCCTGAAAGTTGCCACCCAGGTTGATAGTGCTGTTAAGAAGGCATACGGTGTGTTAGGTTTCATTGGTAGAGGGATTGAGTTCTGGAGCTGTGATGTCAAGCTGCAACTGTACAAAACGCTAGTGCGGCCTCACTTGGAATATTGCGTACAGTTCTGGTCGCCCCATTACAGGAAGGATGTGGAAGCATTGGAAAAGGTGCAGAGGAGATTTACCAGGATGTTGCCTGGTCTGGAGCGAAGGTCTTATGAGGAAAGGCTGAGGGACTTGGGTCTGTTCTCATTGGAGAGAAGAAGGCTAAGAGGGGATTTAATAGAGACCTACAAAATGATCAGAGGATTAGATAGGGTGGACAGTGAGTGTCTTTTTCCTAGGATGATGACGTCGGCTAGTACGAGGGGGCATAGCTGCAAATTGAGGGGTGATAGATTTAAGGCAGATGTCAGAGGCAGGTTCTTTGGGCATGGAATGCCCTGCCTGCCAAGGTAGTTAACTTAGCCACATGAAGGGCATTTAAACAGTCCTTGGATAAGCATATGGATGATGATGGGATAGTGTAGGGGGATGGGTTTAGATTAGTTCACAGGTCGGCGCAACATCGAGGGCTGAAGGGCCAGTTCTGCGCTGTATTGTTCTATGTTCTATGTTCTATGTTCTATGGTTACTAAGTTTGCAGATGTCACCAAAATCAGTGGTATAGTTGACAGTGAAGAAGGTTATCTAAAATACAAAGGAATCTTGATCAATTTGTCCAAAGGGCTGAGAAGTGGCAGATGGAATTTAATTTGGATAAATGCGAGGTATTGGATTTTGGTAAAACAAACAAGGGCAGGACTTATGCAATTAATGGTAGGGCCCTGGGTAGTGTTGTCAAACAGAGGAACTTTGGGGTTCAGGTACATAGTTCTTTAAAAGTTGCATCACAGGTAAACAGGGTGGCTAAGAAGGCATTCAGCATACTTGCCTTCATTGCTGAGACCATCGGTATAGGAATTGGTACGTTATGTTGAGGTTGTACAGAACGTTTGGAGTACTGTGTACAGTTCTGGTCACCCTGCTATAGGAAGGATATTATTAAACTGGGGAGAGTTCAGAAAAGATTTACCATGATGTTGCCGGGATTGGAGGGTTTGAGTTGTACGGATAGGCTGGATCATTTTTTGCTGGAGCATAGGCGGTTGAGGGGGTGACCGTATTGAGGTTAATAAAATCATGAGGGGCATTGATAAGGTAAATAGCAAAGGTTCGTTTCCCTCGGGTGGGGGAGTTAAAAACTCGGAGGCATATTTTTAAGGTGAGAGGGGAAAAGTTTAAAAGAAACCTGAGGGGCAATTTTTTCACACAGAGGGTGGTTCATATGTGGAATAATCTGCCAGAGGAAGTGGTAGATGCAGGTACACTTACAACATTGAAAATACAAATACATTAACGACAAAAGAGTAACAGGAGAGAGAATAGGACCCCTTAAGAATCAGCAAGGACGCCAATGTATGGAACCACAGGAGATGGGGAAGATACCAAATGAGTATTTTTCATTAGTGCTTACTGTGGAGAAGGATATGGAAGGTTGATAACTTGGGGACTTTATTACAATTTCCACTCCAATTTTCTCTTTTTCCTGCTCTTGACAGCAATAACTAACTCTAATGTACAGTTTTGTGAGCACTAAGTGCCCTCCAGTGCTTTAATTCACATTGCCAAGGAATGCATGCGGGAAAAGAACTAATTGATTCATCTGGTCAATCTTAATCTTCTGAAGAGATCACCAGCTGGAATTTCTGAATCATGGGTTGTGTGTGTGTGTGTGTGTGTGTGTGTGTGTGTGTGTGTGTGTGTCTGTGATATTAGTATGAAGTGGATTCCGGCTGTCCTCAAGCTTCCCCACCTACAGAATTTCCTTCGATCTTGGATACCAGAACTCTTCGAATGCCAGTTATTTCTTGAAGCCATGGTGTCAATTTTATGCCTCTCTGTCTGTATATTTGTGGATGGTGTTTAGGGTGGGGTGAGGAGGGAACCTGTAAAGTTAAATGGATGACCAGACCACTGCTTTCCTTCTCTATATTGTGGGGTGACTGCATTGATTGTAAAGATGTCAGGCAGGTGGGACCTCATAGAATATGAATTTCCTGATTGAGGCTGTTAACCTGGTCCAATCAGAGAGCCCTGGGTGACAGATATAAACATGAGTGTTGCACCCAGCTGGTGACTTTCCACCTTTAGAACCTGCAGCAATACCTTTATGTTGAGCCTACTGCTAGGTGGTGTGCCCTGGTGATGTTTTTTTTCCGCCAAGTACATGACTTCAGTTACAATTAGCTCCTGTTTATTGACCGCGAGGGTTTACAGGTTGCCCTCAGGATGCTGCCTGTATTTTACCAGGACCTGATTAATTTCTGGAACATAGTCAACTTGCACGGGGCCTAACCGCCTTAAGGAGTAGCGGCTATCATTAGAGAGCTGTTGCTCAGGAATGTGTACCTCCACCATCACGGGTTCAAGTGGGTGGCAGAGGGGAGGGCCATGGCCATGGGGGTGACCAATATTGGGGAAGTGCTGAGTAGTGGTGGCCTGGGCTGGATGCTGCCGCAGGAATTAGCAAACAGGGCAGTGGTAGACATCCAGTTCGTGGCTACTGCCATCTGATGCCTAAAAACGGTGGTGCTCGGACCTGATGTCGTGCACCAGTTGAAGGATGCTCAGGTGTGCGGTGGAATCCCGCCTACGTGTATCCCTGCTCGGATGGAATTTTTCATTGTCCCCACGATCCTGTACCTTCCTCAGGCTTCTGTGCCCCACAGGTTGAGCTGCCTCTGGAATATGTGTTGTGTGTCATTTAGGGAAGCAAAGTGGCGATTCCTGTACAGACTGCTGCATGCATACCATACACCTCTTCACTTTCATCCAATGCGCAGATACGTACTGCTGAGCCTCCTTTGGGTGCAGTGGTACTGTGAGAGAGGGAAAAAGGGAAAAACAAACAGGAATATCAGAGATTCTGTTGTATTTTTAGTTGCACTTCAGTCCCATGCACCTGATCTTTGGACAGCTGGTGCCAATGGGTGCAGGCAGATTGGAGGATCTCCACATGGGTCTGCTGTTGTCCTGGCCAGACTGGCTATCAACAGATGTAGGCAGTGAGCCGTGGAAGGGGTCGTCTCTGGCAACAGCCTACCCCTCTTCTATGGTTTTGTTCGAGCCCAGGTGTCCTTGGAGAGGGAGCACACAATATCCACCAATGCCCTCAATGCCCCTAGGGAGAGGTGGACACCGCAGGGATGGAATGCCTTATTTCCCCCTCCAACTTTATTTTGGTCCTTACCCTTCCCCTTCACTATTTTTTTCAAGTGAGCATTGCCCTGATCAGGCTTTGCTTGTTAACGTTCCAATAGCCACATGGGTCCTTTTTTGATGGTAGAAAATATGGAATAAAATTGTTGCACAATGGCACCTTTTTACTGTGGCAAAACACATTTACACGCAGCCATGGGTGATGTGGGGAAAATATAAGCGCTACTGCTGAGCCCCCTTTGGGTGCAGTGGTCATGTGGGGGAGGAAAAAAGGGAAAAAACAAATAGGAATGTCAGAGATTCTGTTGATTCTGAGAGCTTGCTCTGAGGAAGCTGGACCAGTCAAGAACAATACACATGTAAATAAGGAGTTACTTAGTGATGGGATACCAGAGTCAGTGGAGTTATTTCACAGACATGTTACAACACACCTCCAGGGATAAAGTTTGCTGCTGAAACCATGGAAATGACCCTGCATGGGCAAGGGGCATGGTTGACATGAGGTCAGGTCCTGTGACGTACAAAATTCGGTTAGGCGAGGTGGTCCTGAAAACATATGGACCACAAAATAGCTGCAAATGCACGGACTCTGCAGGGGAAAATATTCCCAGCCACTCAGAACAGCAGGAAGTTTGTTGGAACCGGTAGGTTCTCCCCCTCTGTCTAACGCCGAAGAAACCTCAGAGTCAGAAATGGAAACGGTGGATGTCATAGCTTCGATGCCTTTATCACCTGAAGAAGAGGATGAATTTCTTCCGAGATGCTCCAGGGATAAGAAGCAGGCTACGGTCTGGTAATAATGCCTGTATCCGAGACTGAGTCGAAGGAACTGGACTCAGTGCAAAAATGCCCGAGGAGACACCAAAAAATGAACAGGTCTACATCACCAGACTTAGAAGGGGAGGAACATAGTGAATTCAACCATAATGAAGTCAACCAGGTGGACCTCATAGAATATGAGTTCCCTGACTGAGGCTGTGAAACTAGTCCAACCAAAGAGCCCTGGCAGACAGATATAAACATGAGTGTCAGAAATTCTGCTGATTCTAAGAGCTGGCTCTGAGGAAGCCAGTCCAGTATCAAGTAGCATGCACCTGTAAATAAAGGGTTACTTGGTGACAGGACGCTGACCTCTGTAGAGTTATTTCACAGACATGTTACAACGCACGTCCAGGGGCAGGTGAGATTTCAACCCAGGCATTATGGCCCAGATTTTAAGGACACTAGTTCTGTGGCACAAGAGAGTGAGTGAGATGTCAGGAAGCCTGCCACTCATTAAGATCTTTTTCCACCTCCATCTCAATACAGTGTGCAGCTAGGAAAGGGGGACAGGTGGCCAGCCTAATAGAGGTCAGTACACGGCCTAAGGATGGGAAGGAAGATGAGGAACTGCTTTTGGGGGTTTCCCCTCCACTCTGCCCTCAGATTCCCCACCACAATGCACTGTCTTACTGTGAAGGCCATGATTTTCCCTCCCGGTGTCCACAAACTTCTGGCACTCCTGGGCAATTGGATTGTTGGGTATCTCTCTTGGACAGGATTCCATCATCACATCATTAAAGCCCAGTAAAGTCCACACAGGACAGAATTGTTTCCGAGTCAATTGTGGTACTTTGAGGCACTATTCACTAACTCATAAATAAAACCCAGGATCTTCCTGCTTTGCATAACTCAGTGTTAGAACAGCTCACTAGCCTCTGGGAATATTCAGTTGGCCTTTTTTCAAACGAGCAATTTTTATCCATGACACACACACACACACACACACACACACACACACACACACACACACACACACACACACACACACACACACACACAATCACCAGCAAGCATGACGCATGAATGTATATATTTCCATCTTTCCACAAAGCCTTCAGAGTTTGGCTGCTCGTAGGAGCGGTTCAAAAGCTGGCAGTGAGCATATGGGAACAAAAGGATTCATCGTTGTTAACTGTCTATCTACAGATCAACCTAGCCACGGAACCTGTAAACACTGTCCTCTTTGTCTACCGAGGAAGTTGAGTTGAGCAATAAAGAGTTAAGGCCTCTAGCCCTCAGCTAGTAATTTTACAGTCTGCTTTTAATTATGTGGAGCTGCCAGCAATACATGTCTGAGTGTTTCTGAGTAGCTGGAACTTTGCCTGTGCTTCAGGAAGGCACTAAGTCACACTTCAGTTTAAAAGTTCAAAATACATACTTACCTGAGATGGGGAAGAGACAGTACCCTGTACATCACCATGAAACACATTTTGTCTTTAACACCTCCAAATAAGTTCAACATAAGATATTGAGGCAAGGTCCAATGCAGATTGGAGGCAAGACTGGCATGGAAGGCCTGGTGTTGAAGAACTGTAGTGTGAACTTTTTATTTTTTTTTTCAAATTTATTCCTAAGATTCTGTACCTAAGTACCTTTGTACCTAACATGACACCGTAAGTGGCAACTTTTTAAACTTTTCACTGCCCTCATGTACATGTGACAATAAACCTAATTCTAATTCTATGAGTCTCTCGTGATGACAGAGGGCAATTGTTAGTACATCAGATATGAGCGTCTTTGCATTATTATTCTACTTTAGTATTGCAGGATGATGTGTATTAAGGAGAATGTGAATGCCTTCTTAACTTCATATTAAATTCAGTTTGCCAAATGTATGTTCCAATTTCAGTGCGCTGTGGGAAGTTCAACTAGTCTAGTGATTACATATCTCAGTTAAAGCACAAATTTTACATCACTGCAAAGAATAAGTGTGCTTATCTAGTGAAAAGTACTAGCAATATTGCCTGCAAATGATTGCTAGCATGTTAAGAATTAAGACTACAAAGAAACATGCTAAATGTTACAACACAAAGTAATCTTTGGTCTGAGGTATAATTGCTGCTTTTCACTTGAGCCCTGCTGAAGAATTTCTGTGTAGTCCATTTTGATGTTACACCCAGCCCCCTCAACTCCTAGCAACAGCTCCACCAATCTTAACAAACGAAGAAAAAAATTACAAGTTTGAAAGATACAAATGGAGGGCCTTTCACAACAGGAACAATAAGCAAAAAGTTATATTTCCTTTAAACAAGAAATTAAGGTGGGCATTCCAGAGTAAGGTTAGGGGCAGAATCTAGTAGGGCCGTAATGACATGAACTAAGGCAAGAAATCTGGAAGAATTGCATGAGAAGTCTGTGAGGCCATTCTCAACTTTGGGAGCAACTAGTTGCATTTTCCAGAAGAGCTCAGGACCCCAAGTCTAAATTATTGCTTGGAACTGGTGAGAGGCCTATTGACAGGGATTATTGCTTGTTATCACCCTCATTAACTGCAAATATCGTTTCTTTCATATGCATCTTCCTATTGTACTATGCGATGGATAAAAACTAGATGTCTAGAATTCCTGACATGAAAGCCTGAGTGGGTGCCTGGTGACTCAAGCTCGCCATTGGCCCATTTTGGAATCTCTGACACCCAGCACCAATGTTTCCGGCAGTGACCATGCCCACCCCTTGTCCGCATGTGCTGAACTTTTGCATGTCATCATGACACTTATATAACACTGCTACAGTTCATTCCTGCAATATGAAACATTCCAGCAAGTCTCGGAAATTTCTGCAAAGACACAGTATGCAGGGACAGGCACCAAGCTTATGGTTTGGACCAGGATTCTCAGGGCTGCTGACTAGCTTTCTTAGCACTGATTCACTTCGCACTTCTGGATGCTGGCAGAATCCTTGCCCAGCCTTTTTCCTCTTTATCCCTTAGCCAGAACGTAAAGGCTCACACTACTGCTGTTTGGCCTTCCTGATTAGGACTGACACAAAGCCATGTAGGTTTGTCATGGTTAGTAACAGTCAGAAGTTAAGGAAGTGGATATTTTGCTACACAGTACATTGCTGCATCAATCCCACACTGGGCACTTACACTGTGTGCACTTCAAGCAGACTACCATATCTCACAGTCATAGGGGAATAGACATAACTGATGACCAGGGAGAGACCTGAGAGTCAAGAGTTCCAGCACAGTAAGTGAGAGGCAGTCTCTGACACCAGCCAATGGGCTTAGGCATGGCTAACCATTGGTTGGAACGTTTACAGTCAGCCCAGGGAGTGGGTCTCAGTCACCCCTATGGAGCCAGTCCAGGGAGTTGCCAGAACACAGTTGGGAGCTGCACAGATATCAGAGAAGGCTCTAGTCACTCATTGCTCAAGGCTTTCTTGCTCAGTTGCTGGAAGGGATGGGCCATGGTCGGTCTTGGTTGGGGGTGGGGGTGGGGGGTTCATCTGCTCAATGTGAGGAGGTAAACTCATATTGTAAAGTGATGATAGAGCATGGAAGTGTCATGAGATAGAAGGGGTCATTGACAATGAGAAGCACCCTGGTTTTTGGAGGGAGACAGTGAACTATAAAACCAGACATGTTCACTTCATATGTCCCTTATGCGGGGCAAAAGTGGGCAGTGGCAGGCTCAGACAGACTTGAGGTAGGGACTCGAGAAGGTGTGACACTTATGGGGTTAGCTATCAGGAAAGGGATGTTGATGTTTAGGTTCACCTGTACAGTAAAGCACAACCTGGAACAACCACAGTTCAAGAAATAACCCAGTGTTACCTTCCATCATCCTGTAAATCACAGTGCACTGTGGAAATGAATATCTGTGACCACACTCATGGTGGGCAGCATTAGTGCTGCCATCTGTGTTATATAATTATAACAATGTCAGTTCTTTCAAAAGACAACAGCAATAGACACAGATCCAGACACTGAAGTGAAACACACTGACAAGCTCAGCATTTCTTCTGTCTTTTAGGCATTAGCTTTCTGTGTGCAGTCCAACTGCTTGATGCACACACGCCTGACCATATCATGGAGAATAGTGACTAAACTTCATTGATGCCTATAATACAATTGCAATGTTTGAACCTGGAGAGATAGAACTCAAAATTGATTTGCACATTCCCTGCTGCTGGAGCCACAGCTGTCCACTTCACACCTTACCCCATGGAACATTGTCTAGGAAAAGCATTTGTAGCTTCAGTTCCTTCCAGTTTATGTTTTTGGTTGATACAGACACTCTCACAATGTAGTCAAAGGTGAATGTATGTTTGCAAATCTGAGAATTTGTTTGTAATCAAGTATTAGCCATGCCTCTTTCTCTCTGTCCTACTATGTCTCAGTGCAACTCCAGGGTCTGCAGCTGGATTAGATAGAGCCTGCCTATGGGGGAGCCCACTGGCATAGGAGGTTTGAGCGACTGACCCCAGTGCTGTTTGTGTCAAGGGGACACAGTAAGCGTATCTTGGCCAGAGGCTAAAGCATCCTCCTCAGCTCGGCCTTCCACAGACTTGAAGGGCAGGCAGGGTGAAGGTGTAATGCCCAACACCACTTCTCTTCCCAGGAGTGCCTGGGAGGACATCACTAATGGACCTATACATGGTTCCTTATCTGATTGGGAGCCAACTGCCATTTCCCTGTCTCCATGTGAGGAAGGGTCACCTCGTAGATCTATTATTCACTCAGAGAGTGTGAACATTATGATCCAGGCCAACATTTATTGCCTTCCCCTATTTGCTCTTGAAACTGTGGTGGTGAACTCAAACTGCTGTAGATGGTACACACTGTTGCTACTGAGCATTGGTGATGTAAGGAGCGAATGTTTGTGGATGTGTTCTAGCAATTTGCTTTGTCCTGACCGGTGAAGGCTGCAGGAAACACCTTGCTGGTGCAGCCTTTGAGGGATCAGTGATTTCATCCTCATGGGTACTGGAGATGATATGAGGTAATCACACCCTCTTGCCCACCAAGACTGCTCCCATGCTGCTGGTACCTTTGAAACATAAAAGAGAGAAGCTATCATGTCAAAATGTTTTGAGATAAGGCAGATGAAAATTACATTTGCAGTGAGCAAAGGAATGTGAGCTGAGGAATTTTACTTCTTACTCAGTTGTTTGGGATATTTCAGCAACTTTGCAAGAGCAATCCCAGTCCTCTCTGGTTACTGCTAAGACCCTCTCCTCATCGGGTGTGGGGAGATGGATGTTGAGTACCCCACCAAGCATTGATTTTCTTCCTGCATTGCTGGTGATTCTACTGGAAGGTTGAGACCACACCAGGTAACCAGGTAGCAACCTTTGTCAAGACTGGCAGTGTTTGGTGTTGTGGTCTCCTCTTGCAGTCCTCAGGAAGAGGATGGCCCTTCTCTACACCAGCCTGTTCACAAGGACATCTTGGGCTCTGTCAGGAAATCACAGCTTCAATTTTCCTTACCAGTACTGTGCACTGAGTGTGCAACAGCATTTTAAAGATGGCACAGGTGCTAGGGATTCCCATTAGCATGTTCTTCCCACTCCGCCAAGTAGGAGCATTCAGCTAGCATGAACACTTAGGGTGCCACAGTGGCAGTGTTGATTGTTAATGAGGTGTATTTGCAAGAATAGCACAAGAAAACTTGCAAGTCTCATGAAGAGTAACCCTCTTTGAGACCAGATTAAAATGACACTTAGCCAAAATATGGTAAGTTCAGCCTGGATTGAATATTGAAGTTGTTCTGCTAGTTTCTGATCAATTTGAAAGAAGAATCACGTTCCAATGATGTTGAAGTTCAAGTACAATCTTCAACACAAACAGCGAGCAGGAGCAGCCATTCAGAAACTCGAGCCTGCTCCACCATTCAATAGGATCATGGCTGATCTGATTGTAACTTGAAATCTGCATGTCTGTCTATCCCAATGACATTTCTCCCCCTTGCTTAACAAAAATCTATCCACCTCTGACTTAAAATTATTCAAGGTCTCTGTTTCCACCACCTTTTCATGAAGAGGGTTCCAAAGACTCTCAGCCCTCTCAAAGAAAAGAAAACATTGTCTCATCTGTTTTAAATGCGCAAACCATTATACAGTGATCCTCAGCTCTAGATTCTCCAATTAAAGGAAACAACCTCTCCATATCAACACTATGAAGACCATCCCTCCCCCCCAGGATCTCACATATTTCAGTCAAGTCATCTCTTGCTCTTCTAAACTCCAGCAGATATAGGGATAACCTGTCCAACTTTTCCTCATAATACAAGCCACTAATTCCACGTATTACTCGACTGAACCCTGTCTGAACTGTTTCCAATGTATTTACGTGCCCTCTTAAATAAGGAGACCAATACTGAGCACATTGCGATGGATTTGGTCTCATCTGTGCCTTGAAGCATAACCTTCCTACTTTTGTATTAAATTTCTATCACGATAAATAATAACATTCTATTAGCTTTCCTAACTACTGGCTGTACCTGCATATTAACGTTTTTAATTTCTTGCCATTGAGATAATATGCCTGTTTATTCTTTCCAATGTTTTTAAATATAAATTTTAAGCAGTTGAGGTCACACACTACTCTTTATATCTTGTCAACCATAAAGACTCATATATGCCTACTCCCCGCTTCCTGTTATCAGCCATATTCTATGCATGCCAATATTTTTCCACCTACATCATGAGCTTTTAGAACAAATAAAGAACAGAGAACAATACAGTGCAGGAACAAGCACTTCGGCCCTCTGAGACTGCACCAACACACTTCTCCCGTCCACATTAAAACAGTCTTCCCTGACAGGATCTGTATCCCTCAGTTCCCTTCTTTTTAATGTATTTGTCCAAGTTTTTCTTGAATGCTGCTCTTGTGTCAGCTTCCGCAATCTCCTCTGGCAGCACATTCCAGTACTCACCACCCTTTTTGTGAAAAACTTGCCTTGCACATCCCTTTTAAACAACCCCCCCCCTCACACTTTGAACCTATGCCCCCTAGTAATTGACCCCTCCACCCTTAAAAAATGCCTCATACATTCCAATCTATCGATGCCATTCACAATCTTCTCTCAGGTTGCCCCTCAACCTCCTGAACCTCCTGTGTTCCAGTGAAAATAAACGCAGTCTATCCAACCTTTCTTCATAGCTAAAATCCCCCATACCGGGCAACATCTTATTTTATTTTCAGCATAAACCTTTGCTGCCATTTACCCGCTGGAAATCTACGTAAGGTACACCCACAGGTTCCCCTTTATACACAGCATGTCTAACCTCCTCAAACAAATCCCAATAGATTAGTCAATCAGAATTTCCCTTCACTTAACTTCACCTAGGGTGGCACGATGGCACAGTATGTGTGTGGAGTTTGCGCATTCTCCCTGTGTCTGCATGGGTTTCCTCTAGGTGCTCCGGTTTCTTCCCACAGTCCACAGATGTGCAGGCTAGGTGGATTGGGCATGCTCAATTGCCCATAGTGTTCAGGGATGTGTAGATTTGGTGGGTTTTAGGGGATGGGTCTGGGTGGGTTGTTCTGAGGGTCAGTGTGGACATATTGGGCCGAAGGGCCTGTTTCCACACTGTAGGGATTCTCTGATCTATGATCTTAACCATGTTACTCTGCATGATTGCTTTGAACTTATCCAAGTGACTGCTCTGCTTTAATAACAGCATCTAACAATTCCCCATTTCAGATGTTAAGATATAATTATAATTTCCTGATTTGTCCTTTTGACTAGAGGAGCTACATTCATTATCTGCAGCCTCAGCCTCTGATGCTCTAGGAAAATATCCCCAGCCTATTCAGCCTCTCCATATAGCTCAAACCCTCCACCCCTGGCAACATCCTTGCAAAGCTTTTCTGAACCCTTTCAAGTTTCACAACACCCTTCCTGTGGCAGGGAGACCAGAATTGAACACAATATTCCAAAGGTGGCCTAACCAATGTCCTGTACAGCTGCAACATGATTTCCCAATTCCTATACTCAATGCAGTAACCAATAATGGCAAGCATACCGAATGCCTTCTTCACTATCCTGTCTACCTGTGATTCTACTTTCAAGGAACTATGAACCTGTACTCTAAGGTCTCATTGTTTAGCAACATTCCCCAGGACCTTACCATTAATTGTGTAAGTCCAGCCCTGATCTGCCTTTCCAAAAGGCAGCACCTCACATTTATCTAAATTAAACACCATCTGCTATTCCTTACCTACCAATCTGATCAAGGTCCCATTGTATTCTGAGGTAACCTTCTTGGCTGTCCACTACACCACAATTTTGGTGTCATCTGCAAATGTAGTAACCATCTCTGTTGTATTTAAAGCCAAATTGTTTATATAAATGACAAAAGCAGTGGACCCAGCATCGATCCATGTGGCACACTGCTGGTCACAAGCCTCCAGTCTGAAAAGCAATCCTCCACCATCACCTGTCTTCTACCTTCGAGCCAGTTCTGTATCTAAATGGCTAGCTCTCCGTGTATTCCATGTGATCTAACTTCACTAACCAGTCTACCATGCAGAACCTTGTCGAACGGCTTACTGAAGTTGATACAGGTCGCATCCACCGCTCTGCTTTCATCAATCCTCTTCATTACTTCTTTGAAAACCTCAATCAACTTAGTGAGACATGATTCCCCACACACAAAGCCATCTTGACTATTCCTAATCAGTCATTGCCTTTCCAAATGTATGTAAATCCTGTCCCTCAGGACCCTCTCCAACAACTTACCCACCACTGATGTTAGGCTTACCGGTTCATTTCTGAAGAAGGGTCCAGACCCGAAACGTCAGCTTTCCTGCTCCTCTGATGCTGCCTGGCCTGCTGTGTTCATCCAGCTTTACACCTTGTTATCTCAGATTGCAGCATTGGCAGTTCCTACTGTCTCTTACCGGTTTATAGTTCCCTGGCTTTTTCTTACCATCTTTCTTTGGTAGTGACATCACGTTCACCAATCCCTAACCTACCGGCACCTCACCTGTTACTATCGATGATACAAATATCTCAGCAAGGCGCTCAGCAATCACTTCCTGAGCTTCCCACAAAGTTCTCGGGCACACCTGATCAGGTCCAAGGGATTTGTCAACTTTTATGCATTTTGAGACATCCAGGCACCTCCACCTCTGTGATATGGACATTTTTCAAGATGTCACTGTTTATAATCATAGAACCCCTACAGTGTGGAAACAGGCCATTCGGCCCAACACATCTACACCGCCCCTCCGAAGAGCATCTCATCAAGACCCATTCTCTTATCCCTGCATTTCCCTTGTCTAACCACCTAACCTAAACATCCATGGGTACTATGGGCAATTTGCCCTGCACACCTTTGGACTGTAGGAGGACACCAGAGCAAACCCACACAGACACGGGCAGAATGTGCAAACTCCATACAGACAGTTGCCCGAGGCTGGAATTGAATCCAGGTCCCTGATGCTGTAAGGCAGCAATGCTAACCACTCAGCCACCGTGCTGCCCTCAATTTCCCCAATTTATCCAGCTTCAATCTAACTTCTCCACAGTAAACACTGATGCAAGATACTCATTTAGTATCTCCCCCATCTCCTGTGGTTCCACGCATAGGCGGCCTTGCTGATCTTTAAGAAGCTGTATTTTCTCCGTAGTTATTCTTTTGTTCTTAATGTATTTGTAGAATACTTTGGATTCTCCTTAACCCTTTTTGCCAAAGCTATCTCATGTGTCATTTCTGCCCTCCTGATTTCCCTCTTAAGTATACTTGTACTGCCTTTATACACTTCTAGGGATTCACTCCATCCCTGCTGTCTATACCTGACATATGCATCCTTCTTTATCCTTGACCAAAACCTCAATTTCTGTCATATTCAAATTTTACCCTCCTTATTCATCTTTTGTCATTCTTTGGACTTTTTAAGACATGTTTTGCCCAGTCTCTGAACTGCCACATTTCTTTGCACAATTCCATACTTTTTTAAAAAATATTGATATTATTTTTAACATTTCTAGTTTCCCATAGATGGTGGTCCATCCCTTAGGATAATTTTTACTCTTTGGAATGTATCTACTCATTGTTTTTTAAAATATCCTTTTAAAAGTCTGCCACTGCATATCTGTTCACCTAACTTCTAACCTAATTTGTCAAATCACGTGAGCAAGCTCTGCTTTCATGCCCTCATAATTTCCATTATTTGAGTTTAGAAACAAAAGTCTCAGATCCACTCTTCTCTCCCTCAACTGAAAATAAATTTCAACCACTCTCCTGTCATGTGCCTTGTAGATGCTTTTCACACTTTTCAGGCTTTGAGAAGTCAGGAGGTGAGTTACTTACAGCAGAATTCCTAGCTTCTGAGCTGCTCTTGTAGCGACAGTATGTATGTAAGCAGGCCACTTTATTTTTTGGTTAATGAAGCTGAGATTGGTCAAGCTAATGAAGCTTGGCCTCGAATGACCACAGTCATCTTTCTTGTACCAGATGTGACAGTAGTTTACTAGCTAACTAGTTAACTCTAACAGAGTTAAAGCTGTCTTTTTAATCCTGTCGCTGTGTATTCTTTAAAGTGTAAAATACAAGATGTGCCTGCAGTTTATCTCATAATGAAAAGGGATGATTTGCTATTGTTGTCAGCCCCTTGTTATCTTTGTAGCCACGTGAGATTACAATCCAGTCTGTTTTGGCTAGACTTTTCACTGTCAGATGAACAGTTATTTGAAGTTCCTTTTGCATCCGTTGATGTGACATTCCATGGGATTGTCCCTGTTTAGACAGCCGTTGAATTTGCATCTGTAGCCATGCTATTGTATCAGCCCACTTTTAAGAAACATAATTTTAGAATTACAAGTTTAAAATGCCCACAGGACTTTGGAGTTTTAACCCAGAACATGTAAATATAGAAATAAAGGAACATAGGCTTGGAGGGCTGAAGGGCCTGTCCCTGTGCTGTAATTTTCTTTGTTCTTTGTTCTTTTTTCTTTGTTCTATAAAGAAGCAGGGACAGAACGCTCAGGAGAGACTTCTTCTATTTGTGCGTGAAAATCAACATTGGCCCTGGAAATTGGAAAACACAAAGTTTTTGCATCATTGTTAGGGTCTTGTTAAGTATGTGAGAGATTCATACAGAATTAAGCAAGGACAATGTAAACAAAGTAAGTTTTGAACTGGATCATAAAAACTAGCTGCATAACTGAAAAATTGTGTTTGATTTCAACCTATCACCCTGAGACTTGACACAAGTTAGTTGCACAAAGAAGTTTTAATTAGTTTTGGTTTTGCGTACAATGTCTTTGAACGTTTAATGCAACTAAAGCAGAGAATGTTGGAAGCTGTGCAATGAATGCACGCAACAAGCTTTTTTTTCCTTTATTCATTCATGGGATGAGGGTGCTGCTGACCAGGCAACGTTTATTGCCTATTCCTAATTGCCCAGAGGGCAATTTAGAGTCACCCACATTGCTGTGGGTCTGGAGTCACATGTAGGCCAGACCAGATAAGGATGGCAGTTTCCTTCCCTAAAGGATAGTAGCGAACCAGATGGATTTTTCCAACAATCGACAATGGATTCATGGTCATCATTAGATTCTTAATTCCAGATACTTTATAGAATTCAAATTCCACCATCTGCCATGGTGGGATTCAAACCAGTGTCTCCAGAATGCTATCTGGGCCTCTGGATTAACAGTCCAGTGATAATACCACTAGACCATTGCCTTCCCCTTGCAGTCATTAGATATTTGGGTTTGAAAACTTGTAGTAAGGCACAAGTTTAGTAAGGAATGCTCTGGCAGCTTATGCCAACTGGTCCATGAACACCGGAACAGAGATAATTCATCCAAATCTTCAAGCCTGTTCTATCATACACCGAGCTCATGGCTGAATTGTATTGCAAACATTTCAGCTGCCTTGGCTTCATAAAATCTTATACTTATTATTAATCTATTATTATTAATCTAAGACAGTCTAAAATTATTGATTAATAAGAAACATGCTTTTCTTGCTCCAAACTGGATGACTTCATTGTGTCGGGAATTGTGACAATTATGTGCCCTTAAGAGATGTTCCGAATTTGCCTTTGTGAAGGGTGTGTTTATGTGATGCTGCTATACTGGAACAGTTGATGGTTAGTAGTTAAATTAGGAGTTAAGTAATAGATTATTTTTTTAAAATATTTCAATGGAGTTAAAGTTATGTCAATTTTTTTTGTATTTCAACTGTTGTCGGTGTATTTTGCTTAAAGCCTAGTAGTGGACGAATTGAATCACATCTGGAACACAGTACCTTACAATTGCCTCTAATAAAATGAAAAGTAGGGTCTGGGCTATCTTGTTGATATATTTTGAGGAAGTTTGGTCTAGCCCATAACATAGAGGGTAGTGTCAGGAGCAATGGACGATTGCCTAAATGTTATTCCACAGTTCCTTCAAAAACACATGCCATAAAAATCAAAAAGCTTGTAAGTTCAGAAGGGAGCAAGGGATAAACCAGGAAACTGCAGACCAGTCATTCTAACCTTTATAGTGAGGAAACATTGTAACAAATTCTGAGAGACAGAATTAATCTGCATGTGGAGAGGTAGGGATTAATCAAGAAGAGTCAGCATGGATATGTTAAAGGGAGGTCATTTTGACCAACTTTATTGAATTTTTCAAAGAGGTGACCAGGTGTGTAGGTGTGGGCAATGCTTTTGATGTCATCTACTTGGACTTCAACAAAGCTTTTGATGAGGTTCCTCATGGGATACAGACAGCAAAAGCAAGAACCTATGGTATCTAAAGAAATTTTCCAAATTGGCTCTAAACTTGGCTGAGTGGCGCGAAGCAGAGGATGATGGCTGAGGGGTGCTTTTCCAACTTTAAGTCATGTCCAGCGCAGTTCTGCAAGGGTAAGTGTTGTGGTCCTGGCTGTTTGTGATTTATATAAATGATTTAACTTGAATGTAGGAGGGTTGATCAGTGAATTCGCAGATGATGCAAAAATTGGATGGCATGATAAATAGAAACGTAGAAAATAGGTGCAGGAGTAGGCCATTCGGCCCCACGAGCCTGCATCGCCATTCAGTGTAATCACAGCTGATCATGCAATTTCAATATCCCATTCCCACTTCCTCTTCATACCCCTTGATCCATTTAGCCACACGGTCCACATCCCTCTTGAATAGATCCTTCAAACTGGTCCTAACAGCTTTCTGTGGGAGAGAATTTCACAGGTATACAACTCTCTGAGTGAAGAAATTCTTCCTCGTCTCAGTCCTGAATGGTTCACCCCTTATTAGTATATAAGAAGTAAGGTGGAGGACCCTTGATTACAGGAGGGTATAGATGGGTTGGTCAGATGAACTGATCAGTGACAAATGAAATCCAATCCAGAAAAATGTGAAATGATGCACTTGGGCAGGATAAACGAGCAAGGAAATACATGATCAGCATCAGGACCAAGGAAGCACCAAGGATCAAAGGAACGGTGGATAAAGTAGTTAAGAAGACATGTGATATACTTTCCTTTATTAGAAAAGTCATAGAGTTTAAGAGTGGGGAGGTAATGCTGGAACTGTCCAAAACGTTGACTAGGTCACAGCTAGAGTATTGAGTGCGGTTTGAGAATCCACATTATAGAAGGGATGTGATAGCACCAGAAAGGGTACAGAGGAGATTTACCAGGATGTTAAATAAAAACCAAAAGATCTGCAGATGCTGTAAATCAGGAACAAAAACAGAAGTTCCTGGAAAAGCTCAGCAGATCTAGCAGCATCTGTGAAGAAAAATCAGAGTTAATGTTTTGGGTCCTGTGACCCTTCCTCAGAACTGACGGTAGCTAGGAAAATGTTGATTTATAGGCTGGCCTGTAATATCCAACTGGACTATACATTCCCACACCCTTTTTCCTGTAAAGACTTAATTCCATTCTCTCAGTTCCTCCATCTCTGTGGCATATGTTCAGATCAGGCCAACTTTGACAAGAGAGCCTCTGAAATGTTCACCTTCTTCCTCAACCAAGGAATCCACAGCATTGTTGTGGACGGGGCCCTCAAGTGGGTCCAACCCATCTTTAGCACTTCTGCCCTTATTCGCTCCCTTCGCTCCGACAATAGTGATAGGATCCAGAAGATCATCAGCCAGCATTTCCCGCCACTTCCGGTAAGATGCCATCATCGGACACATATTCCCCTCTCCTTCCTTGTCTGCCCTTCTGGACACTCTGGACCACTCTTCCTTCACTCCCAACACCTCCTCCACAGCCACATAGCACCATCCCCTGTAACCGGGTGAACATACCTTCCAGGTGAAGTAGCACTTTACCTGCAGTTCCCAAAATCTAGTCTACTGCATTCACTGCTCACAATGTGGTCTCCTCTGCGTTGGGGAAATGAAGCGCAGTCTGGATGACTGCTTTGCAGAACATCAACATTTGACCTGCAAAAAAGGACCCTGAACTTCTAGTTGCCTGCTCCTTTAATAGATCACTGTGTTCCCTGGCCAACATTTCTGTCTCTGGCTTGCTACAGTGTTCCAGCAAAGCTCAGTGCAAGCTGGAAAAACAACTCCTCATTTTCATCTTGGGGACCCCGCAGCCCTCTGGATTCAAGATTGAGTTCAATAATTTTAGGACCTGAACTCTCCCATGTCCTAATCCCCTATCCTACATACCAGGCCTTGTTATCACTTAGCCTGCCATTATTGTTATCACATAGCTTGCCATTACACTAACAGTCCCCATTAACAGCTATTCACCTTCCCAGCCAGCTCATTATCAACTCCTTTGACCAACTTTTCTTGTCTGTCTTTAGGCTCTAACCACACCTATGTTTTACTCCTTACCCCCCTCCCCCCACCCTATCTTGTACATATAAACCAAAATTTTCCTAACTAAGAGATAATAGGAACTGCAGATACCGGAGAATCCAAGATAACAAGGTGTAGAGCTGGATGAACACAGCAGGCCAAGCAGCATCATAGGAGCAGGAAATCTTGATGTTTCAGGCCTAGACCTTACTTTCTGATGAAGGGTCTAGGCCCGAAACATCAAGATTTCCTGCTCCTATGATGCTGCTTGGCCTGCTGTG
>JAHRHZ010000024.1:37809409-37831520 GCA_024137785.1 Ginglymostoma cirratum | reverse complement strand
ACTGGACAGATTGTGGTTGTTTTCCTTTGAGCAGAGGAGATTGAGAGGAGATATGATTGAGATGTATACTATTATAGCCATAAATAGGATAGACAGGAAGAAACATTTCCACTTGATGGAGGGATCGGTGACCAGGGGCATAGATTTAAGGGAAGGGGAAGAAGGTTTAGTGGTTTTTTTGATTCAGTCATAGCTTGAGGATGTCACTGGTCAGGCCAACATTTTTTGCCCATCCGTAATTGCCCAGAGTGCAGTTAGGAATCAACCACATTGCTATAGATCTGGGGTCACATGTAGACCAGACCAGGCAAGGATGGCAGATTCCTTCTTTACTGAGCATTAGTGAACCAGATGGGTTTTACCTGGCAATTGACAATGGATTGATGGTCATCATTAGACTCTTAATTCCAGATTTTTTTATTGAATTCAAATTCCACCATCTGCCATAGCTGGATTTGAACCAGGGTCCCCAGAACATTAGCTGGATCTCTGCGTTAACAGTGTGGTGATAATACCATTCAGCCATCATTTCCTATATGTGAGGAATAACCTTTTCACCCAGAGAATGGTTGGATTCTGGAACTCATTGCCTGTAAGGATGGGAGAGTAAGAAACCCTTATAACATATAAGAAGTATTTAAATGTGCAGTTGCAGTGCAAAGGCATTCATGTCTATGTAACAAGTGCCAGAAAATGGGATTAGACATTTAGGTATTTGCTTTTGACAGGTACAGGTACGATGAGCCAAAGAGCCTTTTATTTGCTGTATTTCTCTAGAACTGTATGACGATGGGATGATCACCCAATTGTTATTCCATACTTCCTTCAAAAAATATGCTGCAAAAATCAACCAATTTGTCATTTCATTCCTAGAAAAACTCGCACCTGCTCTATGTGACCATTTAAGAGACCACATCTTTTTTACAGCACATCAACAGAGTGTGAGAGATTGGTAGTAAAACACTGCTCAAACCTTGCTCTTCAACCAGGGAAATGGCTGTTCTACCTAGTATTAATATTTGGAGCAGTGGCCCTCTTTGGTATCCTGCTGTCAAGCTCTGGGTACCTCATGGCAGGTAACCTGAGTGCGGGAAGTAATAATGTATGGTTATGAGGACATTAGGATGCTTCATTCTTGTCTCCCCATTGTTTTCTCCTAGCATGCTCTCTTGGGTATGCAGTGATTCCCCACATTAAAAACCCAGGGCTTCCCGCTGTCTTTGATCTCTGCAGGCCTTCGTAGTCCCACCAAGGACCACTATTGGGTTCTGGCACCATTTGGCTTGCAAGAGTTGTCATTTGTCAAGGTTGGGACATTGAAGGACATTGAAGGACCGAAGTCAAGCCTCTGCTTGTTTAGGTCACAGGCAGTTTATTAATTGTTGTATGGTCATCTTATTAAACGCAGTCATTTTGACATTGACTTCACCTCTGGGTGGGTAAGCAGCTTAACTCCATGACTACCACCACCACCTCCCCACAGTAAAGTCCTGCTGGGGTATCACCCAGCATAAATAAATTATGCTAACTCTGGCTTTACATTCACGTAATGTAAAGTGTATGAATTTCCTGCCTGCATACTTATCAATATCTGTTTTTTTTTATTGTTTTGCCTTAGTTTAAAGTAATTCTTGTACTGCAGGAAAAGAATTACACACAATTTCTCCAAAAACGCAAATGAAATATCCAACTTGTTATTTTGGATCAGTTAAAGTCTTGTTCAAGGTGCAACAGCAATGTACTAGTTGAAACAAGAAAGAAACTATAGAATCCCTACAGTGTGGAAACAGGCCATTTGGCCTAACAAGTCCACACCACCCCTCCAAAGAGCATCCCACCCAGATCCATTTCCCTACCCCTGCATTTCCCATGTCTAACTCACCTAACCTAAACATCCCTAGACCCTACAGGCAATTTAGCATGGCCAATCCACTTACCCTGCACATCTTTGGACTGTGGGACGAAACTGGAGCACCCAAAGGAAACCCACACAGATACGGGGAGGACGTGCAAACTCCATATAGACAGCTTCCCAAGGGTGGAATCAAACCCAGGTCCCTGGCACAGTGAGGCAGCAGTGCTAGCCACTGAGCCACCGTGTCACCCATTCATGAAGCACCTGCGTTAACAAGTCCTCGAGTTCTTGCAGATGTCATCTTAATCTCTCGTACTTTAACACCCCCACAGAAATATAAAGTTGTTATTTGCATAGAGAGCCCTGTTCTTTATGTGGCAAAAAGGAATGTCCATACTTTGCTCCACATGGAAATTACCTGACCAATCAGATTCTACCTGCCAGACTTGAATTTAATTGGTTGTTCAAGATAGTTAACACTTGGTGCTCTATCCATGTCAACCTTAGTCCATTCCATCAGTGTCCACTTGTCATTCTGTAAAAATTGTTGTCTCCCTTCTAAAGTTAGTTTTCTTGTGTTTACAATTGCAAAGTGAAAAATTTCATGCCTCTTTTTAGCATTATTTATGTTCTGTACAATCAAGTTCTCCACATCCTGCGAAACACATCATTCACTCTCTCCTACTCCATCATTTACAGTTCCGTTTGGCAACTTGCACAACTACAATTTCCTCACTTTTCCAGTCCTGTGATCTTTCACTGTTGAAATTGGAAGTTGCATTCAAAGCCTGATCAAATGTGTGTTAATGAACTGAGAATGCAAACTCTGATCTCTTCTTTATACATGTGTAGACAATTGAAGCCCCATCTACAGTACTTTAGACTTCTTCACCATTGCGATAGATATTCAGATCCACAGCCATCACTTGGCAATGCAGTCCTTTTGGTCAATGTGATTTACAGCACTAATCCTATTCATTACATTCTCCTTTTACTTTAAATTACAAGAATATAAACGTAATTAGGCTTGGAGGGCTGAAGGGCCTGTTCCTGTGCTGTAATTTTCTTTGTTCTTTTCTTAGTAATATAGCATAATGTACAAGAATGGAAAGACATCATTGCTTAATAAATACAAATTGCTTATACACCCACCTATAACCTACTTTTTGATTTGATTTTTTTAATATTTCTAATATTTGTGATGACAAAATCAGCTCTCTTTGCATAAACAATAGCTCCAGGGTGTGGAACTTAAAATCATGCTGCTCCTAAACTGAAAAATAAGATCCTTCTTCAGATGTACAGCTATGTAATGTTGTTCTTCATTGACCACCTACCACCATTGCCAACTTAACTGTTTCTGTGTCATCCCTGTTAGAGCTTATGGCCCACAAATAATGCCATTTTAAAAAAAAACTAATATTTGTCTTTTCAGCTGATGCATTTTCAGTCTTTGGATTATTATTCCGATTCCATATCTATCTTACTCTGTTTTAGAATAACTATGATGGCCAGTTGTTGAACATTTTGCAAGCAATCCAATCATTTTTTTATTGATGGAAAAACCAATCTTCCTGCTCTGGCTGTTGATTGGCAAGCAGACCCAGCGAGAGTAGCACGTTTGAACTCTGGTCTTCAGGCTCAGAGTCCAAAGCTGCAGAGAACAGCCATTACTTCGTCACAAGGTTATTGCTCTTCAAATCTGAATCAATTATTTACAAAGTGACCTTTTCTTGTCACTGTTTATTCAAAGGAATTGATATTTAAGATCCTTCCAGATGTGAAGTCATGTAACTAAATGGTAATACACCTAAAATAATTTTTCCTCTCTTCACTTTTAGCATATCTGGAAGACAGCTTTGTAAAGTCCGGAGTCTTCAGCATTGGAGAGCTTGTGCGAGTGTCACGAAGTAAGTATTACCTCTAGCTGGGTTTCATTTTAGAAAACCAATTATCCATTATAGAATATGCTGAATTCTCTTCTGGTAATTGCCGGATAGAAAGTGATACAAATAATGCAAACTGTATATGAACTGAAATTGAACCTGGAAATGTGTCAGCATGTGGAAATGGTAGACCTTATGAAGAGAACATTCAGTTGTTATAATTTATCTTGCGGTTTGGGCTAGTTCCCACAGCTCCTTGTGCACAGACACTGCAAAAATCAGCTTTCATAGGCAAATCTACTATGAACTGAAACTTTTCTGTTTAATTACGTCAATGTATGGCATAATTGACAGTGCAAACACTATATTTTGAACTAGCGTTGGGAATAATATAGAGTGAGCAGTTCTTATACCTCTGAATCATGAGAAAAGAAATCCATGGTGATAGACAAGTTAAAATACAAATACAAATATTGTCAGTCGCAAAATTATACAGAAGGAAGTACATCAGCAGATAGCTTTTACAAAATGAAAGAATAGAAGTTTGAAAATACAGCATTCTTCAGTAAGTTTTGACCACGAGTCCACTTTATCAGAAATAATCAAGGTGAAGTATCCATGAGTCTCCAACGTAGTCCCATCCATTATACGGTTCATCAGATTACCGCCACCACAGTGAGAACAATGATCTAGCCCACAATGTCACAGTAAAAGAGGGAAATTGAAGTGCAGGACTTTTAACCTTCTGTAGATTATTTATCTTTGGTGCCTGGCTAACACAAAGGGAGTGAAACAAAAGCTGCACTTCAAAATTAATTAAGGCAAATTAATTAATTACACTGCTAATTATATCTTGCATTGACATACCAGGAACAAAAGGAACCTGCAGTACCTTTTATCTCTGATAATGTAACATGTTCCTGATTGTGGTCTGTTTGCTTTGGTTGTTTTAAATTACCTGTTCTGCAGTTTAAAATACAAGTTTTCAATAAAATTAATGTTGAGTCAATAGTGCTTTTAGTATGTTTGTTACAATAAACATCTTAAAACGTGAAATCTAGTTATGTCATCCATTCCGCTATAAACAGGAAAATTTATTTATTTTTGAAACATAAATAAGTTTTTCTTAATCAACAATAATTTTATTATACACATCTAGAGTAGGTGGGGCCTGAACCTCGACCACTTGGTTCAGAGGTAGGGACATTACCACTGCAGATCGCGAGCCCCCTTGAACTATTAATAATATTCTCCCTGAGAATTTTAACACCTTGTTGAGTTAGTCCTTATTTCTTGAAGTATTTACAACTGACATGTTACATTATCCTTTATGTAGACATTCAATTCGTCTAAAACCAATCTGAAGTGATTTTAGGTACTTTGAATTTTCTCCTTCAAAACTGAGAAATTCTTAAGCCCAGAAATGGCCTTCCTGGTGGGAGTATTACAAGAAATCCTTCCATTACCACAAGCCGTACAAATCTTTAAACATTGTCTTCTTTTATATAGAATCCCCACAGCAGGCCATTTGGTCCAATGAGTACACACCAACCCTCTGAAGAACACTCCACCCAGACCCATCCTCATCCCCATACTCTATCTCTATAACCCTGCTAAAATGCATGACTACCAGGACACTAATCTCAGGACTACTGCCTGTGCCACAGGCTAGTGAGGCTAGGAACAGCAAGGGAGTGCAGTTGAACACGTGATTACAGAGCTGGTATAGGAGAGAGGGCTTTAGACATATGGATCATTGGGATGTCTCTTGGGGAAAGTGGTACCTGTACAGGAAGGACAACCTGTACAGGTTGCACGTGAACTGGAGGGGCACCAATATCCTGGGTGGGAGGTTTGTCAGAGGTCTTCAGGAGAATTTAAACTAGTGTGGCAGGGTGTTGGTGGGAACCAGAATACTAGGCAAATAAGTGCAGGAACTGGGGAAAAAAGTGTGACAGAAATATGTTTAGTGCAGAGTAAGAGCAGGCATTTGGAAGTCGTGGGGCTCAGATGGACTGGAGGACTGAAATGCATTTACTTCAATGCAAGAAGTGTAGCAGGTAAGTCAGATGAACTAAGAGCATGGATTACTGCAGGGAATTATGATGTTATTGCCATTATAGAGACATGATTCAAGGAGGGACAGGACTGGAGCTTAACATTTCTGGATATCGCTGTTTTAGAAGGGGCAGAAAGGGAAACAAAAGGGATAGGGGAGTTGCACTGCCGATTATGGATCACATCACAGCTGTGTTGAGAGAGGACACATTGGCGGGATCTTGCATTGAAGCATCATGGGTAGAGTTCAGGAATAGGAAGGGTAAAGTCACAATGTTGGGAGTTTTCTATAGACTTCCCAACAGCCCGTGGTAGACAGAGGAGCAGATATGTAGTCAGATACTGGACAAGTGTGAAAAGAGCATGGTAGTTGTGGTGGGTGACTTCAACTTTCCTCTTATTGACTAGGAATCCCTTAGACCCAGGGGCTCGGATGGAGAGCAATTTGTTAGTTGTGTCCAGGAGGGCATTTTGAAGCAGTATGTTGACAATCCAACCAGAGAGGAGGCCATATTAGACTTGGTCTGAGGGAATGAGCTAGGACAGGTGATTGATGTTTCAGTGGGAGAGCATTTTGGGCTGAGTGACCTTAACTCCATAAGATTTCAAGTAGTCATGGATAAAGACACACATGGCCCTTGGGTGAGTGTGCTTAATTGGGCAAGAGCCAATTACACCCAAATTAGACAGGAACTGGAGAATGTGGGTAACAAGCAGTTATTTGAGTGCCAATCTACCTCTGGCATGCGGGAGGCTTTTAAAGACCAATTGACGAAAGTGCAGGACATGCATTTTCCTGCAAAACTAAAGGATAGGAATGGCAGGATTCAGGAACCATGGATGACAAGGGAAATTGTAAGGATAGTCAAAAGAAAAAGGATACGACAAGTCTAGGCAGCTACAAACTTACGAAGCCCTGAAAATGTATAGAGAAATTAAGAAGGAACTTAAATGCACGATTAGGAAGGCAAAAGGGGGCCATGAAATGTCTTTAACAAACAGGATCAAGGAGAATCCCAAGGCTTTTTATGCATATGTTAGGAGAAAGAGAGTAACAAGGGAAAGAGTAGGCCCAGTCAAGGACAAAGGAAAGAGGTTATACTTAGAGACACAGGAAGTGGGGGAGATCCTGAATGAGTACTTGGTATCAGCTTTCACCAAGGAGAAGGACATGACTAATTTTGAGGTCAGGGATGAGTGTGTGAATGCTCTAGAGAATGTCAACATATTGAAAGAGGAAATTTTGGGAATCCTAAATTGCATTGAGATAGACAAGTCCCCAGGACCAGATGGGATCTACCCCAGGTTATTTAGAGAGGCAAGGGAGGAAATAGCTGGGGCATTGGCAGAAATCTTCACATCCTCGTTGACCACATGTGGAGTTCCAGAGGACTGGAGATGAGCGAATGTTGTTCCTTTGTTTAAGAAAGAATGCAGGGATAATCCAGGAAACTATAGGCTGGCGAGTTTGACGTCTATGGTGAGGAAGCTCTTGGAGAAGATACTGAGGGACAAAATATATGCACATCTGGAGGAAAATGGACTAGTTAGTGACAGGTATCATGGTTTTGACCGTGGATGGTCATGTGTCACCAAATGGATTGAATTTTTTGAAGAGGTAACGAGGATAATTGATGAGGGAGGGGCAGTGGATGTAGTTTATGTGGACTTTAGTAAGACATTTGATAAAGTCTTACATGGCAGGTTGGTACAAAAACTAAAATCACAAGGGATTCGGGATGGCCTGGCTAGATGGATAGAAAACTGGCTTGGGTAGAGGGTAGTGGTGGACAGATGTTTTTCAGAATGAAGACCGGTTACTAGTGATGTTCCACAGGGGTCAGTCTGAGGTACTTTGTTGTTTGTAGCACATATAAATGATCTGGAGGAAAATATGGGTGGTCTGATAAGCAGGTTTGCTGATGACACGAAGATTGGTAGAGTCGCGTTAGTGCCAACGATTGTGGAAGTATACAACAGCAAATAGATAGATTGGCGATTTGGACACAGAAGTGGCAGATGGAGTTTAATCCAGACAAATGCGAGGTGATGAATTTTGGAGGATCAAATTTAGGTGTGAATTACATTGTAAACGGCAGAACCATTAGAAACACTACCGTTCAGATGGATCTGGGTGTGCAGGTCCACAGTTCCCTGAAAGTGGCAACACAGGTAGCCAAGGTGATGAAGAAGTTATGTGGCATGCTTGCCTTCATCGCCCAGGGCGTGGAATACAGGAGTTGGCAAAACATGTTGCAGCTATATAAAACCCTTATTAGGCTGCATTTGGAGTATTGTGTGCAGTTTTGGTCACCACACTACCAGAAGGATGTGGAACTTTTGGAGACAGTACAGAAGAGATTCACCAGGATGTTGTCTGGTCTCCAGCACATTGATTATGAGGAAAATCATAGAAATCACAAAACCCTTCAGTGTGGAAACAGGCCTTTGGCCCAACAAGTCCACGCCGCCCCTCCGAAGAGCATTCCACCCAGACCCATTCCTCGACCCGTGCATTTCCCTTATCTAACCCACTTAACCTAAACATGCTTGGACATTATTGGCAATTTAGCATGGCCAGTCCCCCTAACCTGCACATCTTTGGACTGTGGGAGGAAACCATAGCACCCGGAGGAAACCCACGCATACACGAGAATGTACAAACTCCACACAGATAGTTGCCCGAGGGTGGAATCGAACCTGGGTCCCTGGCGCTGTGAGGCAGCAGTGTTAACCATTGAGCCACCGTTAAAAAGACTAGGATTGCTTTCACTGGAAAGACTGCAGCTGAGAGAAGACCTGATAGAGGTCTACAAAATTATGACAGGCATTGATAGGGTGGATAGTCAGAGGCTTTTTTCCCAGGATTGAAGTTTCAATTACAAGGGGGGCACAGGTTCAAGGTCAGAGAGGGAAAGTTTAAGGGAGATATGGGAGGGAAGTTTTTCATGCAGAGAGTGGTAGCAGCCTGGAATGCACTACCAGAAGAGGTGGTGGAAGCAGGCACATTGAAGACATTTAAGAGGCACCTAGATGGTACATGAATAGGGAGGGAATAGAGGGACATGGATCAAAAAATGGAAGATTTGTTTTTAGATTAATTAAGGCATGATGGTCAGCACAGGCTTGAAAGACTAATGCACCTAATCTACATATCCCTGAATGCTCTGGGTAATTAGCATGGCCAATCCATCTAACTTGCACATCTTTGGACTGTGGGAGGAAACTGGACCAGATGGCGGAAACCCATGTAGACAGAGAGAATGTGCAAACTTAACACAGACAGTCACCTGAGGATATAATTGAACCTGGATCCCTGGAGTTGTGAGTCAGCAATGCTGACCACTGAGCCACCATACCACCCCAGAGGTTTGCAAATTTGATCTTTTGAATTTAAGCACAAGCTTTTGCCCACAGTCTAGTGTGGTCAACCAGAAACTTCCAGTTTCTAACTGACCTTTCTGTTAACTCTGACAGACTCTCTGTGTCTGTAAGTGTTCAGGGATATTTTGGAAACGCTTCCACTCTATTTTCATTTGCATCACAATGTGGATCACATTGTCCAAGTATCCAAGTTGGGAGCAAATGTGAATTCCTTTGCACCTATTTCCCAGTAAATCAGCCTAGACCGTCCTTTAATCTTTAGCAGGCTCAGCACCTAGGCTAATGTAAGGCAGACTTCAGCACAAATTCAATGACTCCATTCATTTTACTCTTAATCTATACACAGTCTCAAAACATACTTTATAAAACTTAAGTACTTAAAAAAAAGCAAGCCTACAATTTAGAACTAAGGAATCAAAGGACAAGATTAAGTTTTACGACTTTTACTGTAACAAAGCAATATAAAAGCAACATTGATAAACATTGTCGACTATGTCACTAATACTCTAGACTGCTGAAACAGTGACCTTATTTAATGTTTTAACTTGTCAAATAACCCCTCACCACATAAATAAACTTTACAACGTGCTGTCTACAGAACTGCAGTCTTGACCGGAAACAGTAGATATTTCCTCCCAAATTCCAGTGGGCTCAGTACTTCCACACATCACCAAATCATAATGTTGAGTGACCATCGAGAAGCACGTTCCTTAGGATATCCAAACTAACTCGCAGCTGTAGAGCTTAATCCAGCAATTTCTCCTTCCAGCCAAACCTGAGCAAATTTATCAGAGCGTTTAGGTTGCCATTGGATGCATCTCCCTGATCAGAGACCATCATCCCTCCTGAATTCTGTCTGGTAGTTTGCATGAGAGCTTTCTTCAGTCTGAGACTCTGGTGAATGTTACATTCTCCTGGCTCTGTGCACTGTGATAGAGCCAGTGAATGATTAAGATGGTAAAAGGAATGTCACTCAAATGAACTGCTTTTTCTTGGGTGTTTCAAGTTTGTTGAATATTGTTGTAACTTCTCCAATTTAGGCAAATGGGAAGCCTGACTTTTGCCTTATAGATGGTATACAGGCTTTGAGAAGTCAGGAGGTGAGTTACTCACTGCAGGATTCATAGCATCTGATCTGCTCTGTAATAGTCACAGTATTTATTGACATGGCTCAGATGTTATTTGATACTTGTCAGCCCAAACCTGGATATTGTCCAGGTCTTGCTGCATATGCACATGGAGTACTTCAATATTTGCTGGGTGTAATTGGTTCTGAGCATTGTGCAACACGATACTTATACATGTAAAGAAAATTGCAAGCCTAAGGGCGGTGAACATTCCCACTTCTGAACTTGTGATGAAGGAAGGTCATTGATGAAGCAACTAAATATGGTTGTACCTAGGACACTACCCTGAGGAACCCATATAAAAATGTCCTGAAAGTGAGAAGACTGACCTCCAACATCCATTTTCCTATGTGCCAGGTATGACTCCAGTCAGCAGAGTGTTTTTCTCCTGGTTGCCATTGATTGTAATTTGCTAGGACTCCTTGATGCCTGAATCAATCATGTAGGGCCTTGATATCAAGGACAGCCATTGTCACCTCATGTTTGGATTTTAGCTCTTTTGTCCAAGTTTGAACTAAGACTTTTGAAACTGAGTGGCCATCGCAGAGCCTGAAGGTTTTTGGAAGACTATTCCCCAAACTTCTCTTTAGGAACGTATTTAATAATGCAGTCTTCGGTTACCTGCTGCCTGATGGTATCTTTTAAAATGGCACTCTTCACCTTCACTGCTTCAATGAATAGAGCCTCAATTTTAGTTTTGCTATTTGTAAGTGAAACTTGTCTTCCTGATATTATCTTCGTGGATCTGATTTGTGGACTTCACATTTCAAATTACCACTTACAATATTCTAACTACAGCTTCATCAATCATATAAAATCTCTCAGAATTATATCTTTGCTTTTATTACTGATGATGCCCACATATACATTTTAGGGTCTTATGTGCCAAAATGAACCACATGACTAATCTGATAAACAAGCAGATATATGTAATATTGTACAAATTTAGATACCAACACAAGGCAGTTAAAGAAAGTAACAAAACAACTAATATGTAGATGCAAAAATCTGAAATTATACAAGAAAGCACTTCACAGGTTAGACAGCATCTATGGAGAGAGAAGCAGAGTTCATCAGGTGGAATTCTCCCCTCCTTGGAAGCAGTGAGAATGGGAATTAATTCTGCAAATTAGTCTTTGAGAGAAATATGCCCCCTATTTGGGACCTAATCAATTAAATGATGTCGAGAACATCCACTGAAGATTTCCTTGCCCTGCCAGCAATTAACACAATTAGTGGCTTGTTAAGGGCCCAACTCATCCACAATTACCTGTCTTCCTGCTGGCAATGAATCTGTCTGGTTTTTGCAATGTTTGTTAGGGCATGGGGTGTACTTTCATTTGCCCAATTTGGATCAAATTGTAGCTACACATGGAAAGGTGATCCAAAATGTCTACCTCTGAAAAACCACTCCCCTCACCTTATCACTGATCTACTTAACCCTCTCCCTTTCTTTCCCCACAATCTCCACTGCATTAGATGTGAAAGGAAACCACGTATCTTCTCACTTATGGAGTCCCTGAAGTCTAGTCCTCGACCAATGGTTTTTAGCACCCGGAGGCTGCCACCCTCTGGCCAAAAGCTTTTGGTGAGGTAGGATCCCGCTGCCAAAGCCTACAGTAGATCAAGAAGCTTACTAGTCAGTCTTAGCAAACTGACTGGCAAGCTTTTTTGATGGTGAGGGTAGTGACGCAGTTGCCACTGCACATGCCATTCACACACACACACTCCCCACACAAACACGCACATGCACAGATACACACATTCTGAAAATAGGAAAATCATGGCTCATATTTTAAATTAATATCATTTCATTAAAACTGAGTTCAACATGAAGCAACTTTTAATCAGATGCAGACAGACAGAAAGGTAGGTGGTGGCAGAGATACAGAGGAGGAAAGAACAACAGTGAAGGTTTGTGATGGAGTCAGAGGCAGGTCTAATTAAATAATATTAGGGATAATAGTTCCAACACAAAATTGTGTAATCATAGGATAAAACATTGTAAAATTGGACTAGAGGGGCCATAATTGGCAAAAACCTGATCAACACCTGTAGCTAAGATAACAAGGTGTAGAGCTGGATGAACACAGCAGGCCAAGCAGCATAGCTGACATTTTGGGCCGAGACCCTTCTCTCCAACACCTGTAGCTGCTGTTAAGAAACATGAGAGCAGCTTTCAGATTATCATAGAATCCCTACAGTGTGGAAACAGGGCCTTTGGCCAAACGAGTCCACACTGACCATCAGAGCATCCCACCCAGACTCATCCCCTAATCTACACATCCCTGAACACTACAGGCAATTTAGCACAGCCAATCCACACCTTTAGACTGTGGGAGGAAACCAGAGTACCCAGAGAAAACCCACACAGACACAGGGAGAATGTGCAAACTCCACACAGACAGCCACCTGAGGGTAGAATTGAACCCAGGTCCCTGGTGCTGTGAGGTAGTAGTGCTAACCACTGAGCCACCATGAAATTGTTGAATTCAGTCTGGGTCTGGAAAGTCATAAAGTACCTAATTGAAAAATGAGGATTTGAGCCTCTATTGAGCTCCATTAGAACAATGTAAAGAATGGGGAATGCTGAAGTTAGAGTGGGAGAGAACCAGAGATTTAAAAGGTCAAAAATTTAAATTACCACACATTTGAGGTAAAACTTGCATATTAAGCAAAGCCATCACCCAATTGGTGGCTGAATTGTTAAAAAATGCCATATGTTGACTGTTAAATATTGTATACTAAGTTTAAAGAGCTACAAGCAAATTGCTTTTTCATTTAGTGTGAACACTTCACTGAATGTAACGTGTTTTAAGGATGTCCGTGGGTTGTTGAGAGTTTGTCATTAATGTACATTATTTCCCTTTTTAATCCTTAGACATACTGTCCAAAAGCTCAAATATACTATAACTTTCCGAATGATCTTTTACCTTTTCCAGATTTTTTTCTATCTGCTTTTGTGATGTGTATTCACCATGGAGGTAATATACTTCTTAGTCACCATCTAAAAGTGCCGTGTATTTAAAACTCTATAGATTCCACAACCAAAGGGTCTAGACCCGAAACGTCAGCTTTCCTGCTCCTCTGATGCTGCTTGGCCTGCTGTGTTCATCCAGCTCTACACCTTGTTATCTTAAAACTTAATCCTGCTTTTTTCCCAGTTTAAGAGTCTTTCATTGCATTAGTAGTCCCCTGCTTCATAGTGTTGTAATGTTGTTCAGGGAGTCTCTCCTTTGAGGCACAGTCTCTGTTTCTCATTAAAGATCTCTTAGGAAAATCTGTAGAACTCAAGAGGTTTCATGGATCTCTGAGTTGCTTATTGCCCCTTCAGATAGTCACTTGTGTATTTCTTCTATAATATTCCTGCCTTTAGGAGGACGCAGTGGTAAAGTCACTGGACTAGAGGTCCAACCTAATAAGCTGGGAACATGGATTCAAATACTGCCATGATAGCTGGTATACTTTAATATAAGCCTGGAATGTGGAAATGGCCTCAGCCATAGTGACCATGTCTGCCATAATGGATTGTTGTAAAATTTCATCTGGTTCACTGATGTTCTTTAGGGAAAGAAATCTGTCATCCTTGCCTGGTCTTGCCTACATGCGACTCCAGATGCACAGCAAAGTTGTTGACTCATAACTGCCTTCTTCGATGGGCTAACAGGCCACTCAGTCCAAGGACACTGAAGCAGACCCTACGTCCCATGACAGAATAACCTTTTAACAAAAAATTCTGTAGTAACATATCCACCACGTCCTCACCGCATTTGACAAAATCTATCATGGTGGGCTAGTTCCAGGAGACTAAGTAACATGGTGAGTTGGCAAGTTGGATACAAAATTGGTTTGGTCCTAGAAGACAGAGGGTAGTTGTGGAGGAGTGTTTTTCTGATTAATGATCCATGACCGGTTGTGTTCCGCAAGGATCAGTACTGGGACCTCAGTGTGGGGCTGGAGGAACACAGCAGGCCAGGCAGCATCAGAGGAGCAGGAAAGTTGACATTTTGGGTCAGGACCCTTCTTCAGAAAAGGGAGAGCGGGAAGGGAGATCAGAAATAAATAGAGAGAGGAAGGGTGGGGCTGGGGAAGGCAGGTGGGATGGTGACAGGTGAGTGCAGGGAGGGAGTGGCGGGGATTGGTCAGTGAGGTGGGAGGAGCAGATAGGTGGGAGAGAAGATGGACAGGTTGTGTCAGATCAAGGAAGCAGGGATGAGAGGGAGGGTTGGTCATGGGATGAGGCTGGGGGTGGGGAGATTTTGAAACTGGTAAAATCCACATTTAGGCCATTGGGCTGTAGTATCCCATGACCAGTTGCGTTATCTCTGACTCCAGCATCAGCAGTTCTTACTATCTCTGAGTACTGAGACCTCTGTTGTTTGTCATATATATAAATGATTTGGATGAAAATATAAATGGTCTAATTAATACGTTTGCAGATCACACAAAAGTTGGCGGAGTTGTAGATAGTGAGAAGAGTTATCACAAACAGCATACTTCAGGATAAAGACCAGTTAGGCAGAAAAATGGCAGATGAAGTTTAATCTGTACAAGTGTGAGGTGATGCATTTTGGAAGGTCAAATGCAAGAGGAAAGTATACAGTAAATGGCAGGACCCTTTGGAGCATTGTTATACAGAGGGATCTCGGGGTGGGAGTCCATAACTCCTTGAAAGTGGCAACACCAGTCAATAAAGTGGTCACAGAATGAAAAGCATGCTTGTTTTCACCAGTCAGGGCATTGAGTATAAAATTTGGTGAGCCATGTTGCAGCTGTAGAAGACTTTAGTCAGGCCACATTTAGAGCACCGTGCGCAGTTCTAGTAGCCACACTATAGGAAGGATGCGGAGGTTTTGGAGAGGGTACAAAAGAGGTTTACCAGGATGTCACCTGGATTAGAGTGCGTTAGCAAAGGAGGGATTGGACAAACTTGGATTTTTTTCACTAGAGTGTCACAGGCTGAGAGGTGACCTGGTAAAAATATATAAAATTATAAGTGGCAGGGAGAGGGTAGAGTCTTTTTCCTGGTGTGGAAGTGTCAACTACTATAAGCACAGGTTTAAGGTGAGAGGGTAAAATTTTACAGGTGATTTGCGAGGAAAGTTTTTAACCAGAGTGTGGTAGATAGCTAAAATGTGCTTCCAGGGGCATTGGTACAGGCAGACATGGTAGCAATATTTAAGAAGTTTTTTGACCCACACATCAACCAGGATGGAATAGAGGGATAGGGGTCATGTGCAGGCAGATAAGATTAGTTTATAATGGTATCTTGTTTGGTACAGATATAGTCAGCCAAGGGCCTGTTCTTGTGTTAGACTTTTTTTGTTCTTGGGTGACATATTCTGCAGAGTTTGATCCAGACTGTTCTCAGGCACTCTCACACATGTGGTCAATTACAGCTCCAACATGGGAATCATCTGCAGAGATTCAGTTTTGTAGCACATAATGTAAATATGCTACCCCTGAATAGCCTAAGGATCCTCGGTCCTCCACATATTCCACTCCATGTAAAACACAAGGCTTCCTGTATGGCCACTTCACTACACAAAAGTCAGTTGTCAAGAAAGTACTCATGTCCAACCACACATCAATGTCAACTTCCTGTAAGGCTGAATTCCCATTGAAGTTAAGCTTCAGTCTGTTCTGGTCCGTCACACTTCTTAGGCTCCTTGGCATGCGCTGCATTAAATTTTTTCTGATATTGAGCTGCCCAAGCTACTAAATTCCCCATATCCTAATGAAATTTCACATGATCCTTCATATGATTAACAAGAGTGCCTGTTTATGCGTCTTCTGAAATTTTTAATACAGTATTATTACGATAGTCAACTGAAGATTGCAAATGTATATTGTGAAGAGTACGAGTTCTAATACTGTCTGTTCCATACCATAAACATCCATTACCTGCTAGTATTTCCTTTTTATTTTGTTATCAATTTCCTAGCCATACTACCACATTCTCCTCATTCATCACCAAAAGAATTCCTTAGCAGCTCTTATTTTTGATTTTTTTTTATGGTCTCTAGAAGTATATGCAATACCAACATTCAGTTGACTGGCTAATTAGTTTATCAATTTCTCCATTTGGGAACAGAGCTGTTACCTTGTTAACTATCTTGTTCCCTCAGAATATCTGCTATTTTGCTCAGTACTCAAAGCAGCATTTGACCACTGTCTTTCCTACTTTGAGCAAATTCTTAAGGTTCTTTAACATATTTAATATCATCACCACTTTCCTGTTGCCTTTTTCCCACTAACATACTTCTCTGTACCTGAACATTGAGGCAGAGTTGTCATCTGATATGTTCATTGTTCCTTCAACCTGGTAAATGATATTTAGCAGAGAAGTATGGGTGATACTTTTTGGAAGAAGGGATAAGGAGAGGCAATATCAATGATATGGCACAGTTCCAAAGAGTATGAAGGGAAATGAGGAGTTGTGGGTTGTTGGTAGGAAAGAATAAGAGCTGTCTGTAAGTTTGGACTTCATAAATAGAAATATTGATATAATAACATTGGCAAGTCATAGACAATCTTCACGAGGCCGTGATTAGGCCACAACTACAGTACTGCATGCAATGCTAGGTCACTACACTTTAGAAAAAATGTGAAAGTCTAGTAGATGATTGAATGTCACATCCAACTGAGAGAGAAGAGTGGATCTGACACTAGTATTCTCAACTTAAATTGGGCAATCATGAAGATGGAGCAGGTGAAAGTGGACCGAGAAATTAGGCTATGGATTAGAGATACAGTGGTAGACATTTAAGGAGACACTTCAGATTTGTCAGAAAAGGTATCTTCCAGTGAGAAGGAAAAAATGATTCCAGGGGAAGGACACAAATCCAACTAAGGAATTTAAAAATAGTCTGAAATTGAAAGAAAAGGTATTTCATTCTGCAAAGATGCATGCCAAGTCAGAAAATTGGACATAATTTAAAGAACTGCTTTTGCATCATTTTGAAGGTGATTAAATTTAAAGAACAGCAAAGAAGGATAGGAATTCTACAGAAAGCTAACCAGAAAGTTAAAAACAAACCATAAGAGTTTCTACAGGCATATGGAAGGAAAGGAGTAAGTCAACAAGTCCTCTAGAGAGACAGTGTAAGATTATTACAAATTTCTGGTTGAATCAGATACGCAGCCAGATTTTCCATACTTCTATTCTGACAGTTCTCTTATACCATAGACTTGTTAGAGGAAGGAAAACCATTTCACAGCAGTCAGCTGCTGTTTTTTTTCGACATTTTAAGGCCCAAACAGTCTCTTTGACAGTTGCTGTTAAACAGCAAGTATATAAGGTAGGTGTAATGTTGGGTTTTGTAAGGGTAGGGTGCCATATGGGTAGGGGGAATAGTTGGCCATGTAAATAGGGTTTCAGCTGTTAGTGGGGAGAGTGTCTGGGATAGAATGATGTGGTGGGTATGTGCCAGATGTGCAGTGTTAAGTGCCAAATAGATAGGATGCTTTGCCAGATAGGGTGCCAAGTCAGCTTGGGCGAAGATAGGATGCCATGGATAAGATGCCATGTGAGTAGGAAGAAAGGTATAGTTATATAGGGTGCTAGACAAGTAGGGGACACAGTGCCAGGTGAGTAGAGGGGTAAATTGGTTTGGGTCTGGCGTAAGGGTGATGTGTCATGTCAGGCTGGGGTGGGTGTGATGATACACCCCTGGGGGGGCGGTGTGGGAATGTTTAATTCAGTCTGTCAAGTGTAAGGGGTCTGGGGAAGGTGTAATTTAGGCTGTGTGAGATGAGTATGGGGTCACTTTAATAGGTACTCATGAGTTAGACTATGTATTCAAGAGTCAATCTTTTCCCAAGTAACAATCTACTTAATTTCATCAGAACTGTCCAGCGTCTGAAGTTTAAATGGAGATTTTCAAATAGTTTCAGGCAGAGTGGAATTGGAATAATAGAGGTTAAACGTGATCTTGATGAGAACTGCCTTTGCAATTGTATGAGCTATCAAAACCTTCAGAAATGAAAGGGGAAAGCTGAAAGTATCTTAACACATGAACATATTTTTGGCAAATTTTCCAGGAATGCTTACAAATTATTTCATAGAATTTCCATGATTAAATTGCCTTTTTCTAAAATTAGTCATCGTTCAGTAATTGTCTGTTTTAACCTTTCTCCTTCAATAAATAATTGTATTCCAACCATTTTGAAGTCTTACCAAATAAATACATTATGTATTTTCAGCAGCTATAACTCAAGGAACTGGGATTAGTTACAACCTTGCAGAAATTCAAAGCCAACCATTCTACCATGACGTAAACTCTGGACTACAGAGGTCATTGTCCTCTCCACCAGGCAGGTAATTGTTTTCATTTAATGATTTGATCAACAATGCCTGAAGTATTGCCTTGAGAAAAAGCAAATGTTTTGTACATTGATGTTTCTTAATGAGAATTGACTAAAGCATAATGTACATCGGAATACTTTGGGCATACAGTACATTTCCTATCTTTATAATACTGTTTTAATACTCTGAAATGTAAAATACCCATCACTGCAGTCATTTTCAGTTTGGAGCTCAGTGAGGACCCAATAATTTGGGTTTTTGCACCACAGAGATGCCATCTGTGAAGAATCTGTGCCTGATGTCAAAAGACTGATGTGAAGACACAAGAGATGTGAAGTACACCAAATTGCACACAAACCTTGATGAAAGAACACGCATGCATTATCAGAGATAGTAAGAACTGCTGATGCTAGAGTCAGAGATAACACGGTGTGGAGCTGGAGGAACACAGCAGGCCAGGCAGCGTCAGAGGAGCAGGAAAGCTGACCTTTAGGATCGGGACCCTTCTTCAGAAATGGGGGAGTGGTAAGGGGGCTCTGAAATAAATAGAGAGGAGGGGTGGGGCTGGGGAACATAGGTGGGATAGTGATAGTTGAGCGCAGGTAGGCAGTGGTGGGGATTGGTCAGTGAGGTGGGAGAAGCGGATAGGTGGAAGAGAAGACGGACAGATCAAGGAGGCAAAGATGAGAGGGAGATAGGTAGGAGAGAAGATGGACAGGTCAAGGTAGTGGGGATGAGAGGGTCTGGGGAGGGTAGGTGGGAAGACGATGGGTGAGTGCAGATAAACAATGTTTGGGACTGGTCAGTGAGGTGGGAGGAGCGGATAGGTGGGAGAGAAGACAGACCTGGTCTCACCTGCACATTCGCTAATGCGGTCTATTGCATCCACTGCTCCTGATGTGGCCTCCTCTACATCGGTGAGACCAAGCAGAGGCTCGGAGATCACTTTGTAGAGCGCCTGCACTCAGTTCGCGATAAACAACAACACCTTCCAGTTGCGAACCACTCCAACTCCCCTCCCACTCCCTGGACGACATGTCCACCCTGGTCCTCCTCCAGTGTCACAACGATGCTGCCCAGAAACTGGAGGAGCAGCATCTTATATTCTGCCTTGGGAGGCGACAACCCAAGGGTCTCAATGTGGACTTGACTAGCTTCAAAATCTCCCCACCCCCAGCCTCATCCCATGACCAGTCCTCCCTCTCATCCCTGCCTCCTTGATCTGACCGTATTCTTTCCTACCTATCTCCCTGTCATCCCCGCTTCCTTGATCTCTCCATCTTCTCTCCGACCTAATTCCCTCTCATCCCCGCCTCCTTGATCTGTCCGCCTTCTCTCCCATCTATCTGCTCCTCCCACCTCACTGACCAATCCCCACCACCGCCTACCTGCACTCACCTATCACCATCCCCTCTACCTTCCCCAGCCCCACCTCTCCTCTCTCTATTTATTTCAGAGCATCCTTCCCCCTCCCCCATTTCTGACGAAGTGACCCAACCCAAAAAGTCAGCTTTCCTGCTCCTCTGAATCCGCCTGGCCTTCTGTGTTCCTCCAGCTCCACACTGTGTTAACACATACACGATTGTGATTTTTAAGATCTTGAAAAACTGATCTTTAAGATTAAACTATCACGTAAAATAAAATGTCCCAAATTACGGATTCATAATTCAAGATTAAAAAGTGTAGACGTAGCAAAAATCATTGAAAGGTCAAAGAAATACTCTGTTATAATATTTCAGCACTCAAAATCCAGTTGCAATATTCAGATAGTGTCTTTATTATACATGCAGAGAGCCAAGACTGTAAAGAGTAGGTGCTTCTCCACCAAGGTTCAAATGAGCATAGCCTATATATGTTTCATTGCAATTCAATGGTATTAAATAGGCAAAGGCCCCAGCACTGGCTTCTGGTGGGCTGATAATTGTGTTCCTGTATAATAATTGCATTTCAGGGACTTGGTATTCTCCTTTTAGAGACAGTGAAACAGTATTCTGCATAAAAGGTTATCCTGTGCATTAGAGATAAAAGGTACTGCAGATGCTGGAGAATCCGAGATAACAAGCATGGGGCTGGATGAACACAGCAGGTCAAGCAGCATCATAGGAGCAGGAAAACTTGATGTTTCGGGCCTAGACCCTTCATCAGAAATGGGGGAGGGGAAGAGGGTTCTGAAATAAATACGGAGAGAGGGGGAGGCAGATAGAGGATGGATAGAGGAGAGGATAGGTGGAGAGGAGGCAGACAAGTCGAAGAGGCGGGGATGGAGCCAGTAAAGGTGAGTGCAGGTAAGGGAGTAGGGAGGAGATAGGTCAGTCCAGGGAGGACAGACAGGTCAAGGGGGCGGGATGATGTTAGCAGATAGGAGATGGGGGTGTGGCTTGAGGTGGGAGGAGGGGACAGGTGAGAGGAAAAACAGGTTAGGGAGGTGGAGATGAGCTGGGCTGGTTTTGGGATGCGGTTGGGGGAGGGGAGATATTGAAGCTTGTGAAATCCACCTTGATGCCATTGGGCTGCAGGGTTCCCAGGCTGAATATGATTTGCTGTTCCTGCAGCTTTCGGGTGGCATCACTGTGGCATTGCAGGAGGCCCAGGATGGACATGTCATTTGAGGAATGGGAGGGGGAGTTGAAATGGTTCGCGACTGGGAGGTGCAGTTGTTTGTGGCGAACTGAGCGCAGGTGTTCTGCAAAGCAGTCCCCAAGCCTCCGCTTGGTTTTCCCGATGTAGAGGAGGCCACAACGGGTACAGCGGATGCAGTATACCACATTGGCAGATGTGCAGGTGAACATCTGCCTGATGTGGAAAGTCTTCTTGGGGCCTGGGATTGGGGTGAGGGAGGAGGTGTGGGCGCTGGTGTAGCACTTCCTGCGGTTGCAGGGAAAAGTGCCGAGTGTGGTGGGTCTGGAGGGCAGTGTGGAGCGGACAAGGGAGTCGCGGAGGGAGTAGTCCCTCCGGAAGGCAGATAAGGGTGGGGAGGGAAAAATGTCTTTGGTGGTGGGGTCTGATTGCAGATGGCGGAAGTGTCGGAGGATGATGCGTTGGATCCGGAGGTGGGTGGGGTGGTATGTGAGGACGAGGGGGATTTTTTTTTGGTTATTATTGCGGGGACGGGGAGTGAGGGACGTGTTCCGGGAAATGCGGGAGACACAGTCGAGGGCGTTCTCGACCACTGTGGGGGGGAAGTTGCGGTCCTTGAAGAATGAGGACATTTGAGATGTACGGGAGTGGAATGTCTCATCCTGGGAGCAGATGCGGCGGAGTCGAAGGAGTTGGGAATAGGGGATGGCATTTTTGCAGGAAGCGGGGTGGGAGGAGGTGTATTCCAGGTAGCTGTGGGAGTCAGTGGGCTTGAAACGGACATCGGTTTCTTGGTGGTTGCCCGAGATGGAGACAGAGAGGTCCAGGAAAGAGAGAGAAGTGTTGGAGATGGTCCAGGTGAACTTCAGGTTGGGGTGGAAGGTGTTGGTGAAGTGGATGAACTGTTCGAGCTCCT